>JAOXYD010251316.1:0-29965 GCA_028565735.1 Pinacopodium congolense
AGCTGAGTGTTCTCTAGATAATTGTAATCCGATTGACCTAGTACTTACATCCTATAAACTTCCTCGTGGGATCGATAATCGAGGTCTTAAATATACTCCACTTTATTACTTTATTCGACCGGTATGCTTGCCGAATGTTGGTCTCGAATTAAATTGTTAAATTGTGCATGAACGATAGATTAATTTGAGCTAATTTTGTATGTGGACAACAGCAATCACTATTGATCACTAAGCGGTTAAGTTTGATTTGATTCTTTGCATTTATTTTTATTTTATTTTGCTTTCATTTTATCATGGATATTTTGTTTTAATTATTTACATTAATATGAGGTAATTTTGTATTTCTTTATTCCATGTTTTTATTATTTATCCATCTTGATATAGCCTTTTTAATAAGCTTGTACTTTAGTGTTATTATTAAGATAATGGAAAAATAAGCTTTGATCAATTTCTCCAAAGTTTTAATAACTTGGAAAGGACTACATGTCTCTCAATTCATGCCTTTAGATTGGATTTCAGTTTTCAGTGGAATCATATTCTCTTTCCCTTCTTACACTTTTTATGCTTTGTCTTGCTTTCCCTCAAATTGAGGATAATCTAAATTATGTGGTTGGGGAGGGCTTCGTTAATTATATCACACACTTGATTTGTTGTAAGTCTAACTATGATTATTTAAATAGTCTATCTTATAATAATTTTGATCATTAGTGGACTGTCAATTACGATACTTAAATTCAATTGATGCTTTCGAATTAGTAAACATTGATCAATTCTTAAATGATTTCTAACTCCAAAATTTCTTTTTCTTCTTTTTCTTGTGAGTGCTTTGCATGTGATATGGTAACCCTTATGTATAGTGTTAAGTTTTTAAGCACATTTTAAAATGGTTTATTATGTGAGTCTATGAATAAGATGCTTAATATTACTTGAAAAAAAATGTGTTTGTTGAATAAATTGAGCATATTTTCACTCAGTTGGATTCACATTGATAAAAAGGAAGTTTATAAGTGCGCTAGTAGCCATTTAAAAGAGGGATCTAACCAAGTAATCGATGATGTTTACGACAAAATATTCACCTTTTTATCAAAAAGCTAAATGATATCTTAAATAAGTTAAAAGAGTATCCTCGTTGAGTAACTGTGGAACATTCATAACAAGGTGTTTGCCTTTGCGTTAAAAGAGTAGGTGACATCTTATCAATTTTTTAAGTGTAATTTGCGTTTTATTTTACTTATCTTTAACATCCTTGACTGATTTTACATGATGAATTATATGAAATAACTTGGATGCTTAATGTGTGAATTAAGGTATGCCTTTTTAATAACAATATGCTTTGCATATTATAACAAGATTTTTGTCATAATAGAGTTGTAATTTGTACACTAAATCAATTACATTAGTTGGTTTTTGTTTATACTAAATTAACTTTCAACTTTTGTTCAAGATTATTTTGAGTAGAGTGTTTAAGTCAATGCTTTAGAACAAAAAATAGCTCAAGTATAGGGTTATTTGATAGCACATAAACTATACATATTTTAGGTATGTTTTCATGATCCTTATCTTAAATTTGAGGGGTAATTCCATGAGATTTTAGTATATATTTGATTGATTCTTAAATAAGATGTTGCTTATTTTATTTTAGATGATTTTTAATATTTTTGTAATATTTTAGTGAACAATTGGATGCACTTTTGTCTTTAAAAGAAATGTGAAATCAATTTGAAGAGAAAAAGCATCAAGTTAGGAAGTTCCACATCAAATTTTAGAGCCAACAAATGAATGATGGAAAGTACATCACAAAAAGACCAAAGGAAGCAAAGAGCTAGAGTAGACCACGGCCAAGCCTATAGCCATAGGCATGCCTGTGAGATCTATCTAGAGAATCCTATGGGAAGTGCCATGGCTATAGGCCTGGTTGCGACACTAATAGGCTCTCACACCCTTTTTAATCTAATTTGACTTATTTTATTAAGGAGTTTTGATTATTAAAGCCTCCAAGCAATTACCAAAAGTTGAGACACAAGTTCTAAGCCATCTTAATATGGATTTGAACAATATTAAAGGAGAAAGTGAAATATAAATGCATATAATTGAAGATTAAAGTAGATTTTCAAACAAGAATAATAAAGGTGTCAAGAGATTCAAGAATTATTATCATGAGTTTCTTCGTCCCTTCCCTTTAAATGATTATTGATGTTATTTTTATGATATTTAGAAACTAAATTTCTTGTAATATATAAAGTGTTATGAAACCTAAGATGTAGTATTATATTATTCCTTTAGTTTGATGTTGAATTTCTACATTTTCCTTGAATTTGCTTATGGACTGAAATTGACTTTTGAATGTTATGGATCGTAACTTCAATTCCAATTATATAAACAATATGTTCAGATGGACCAAATCAAAATATGTGATTAGATTAATTTATAAGTGATGTATCTTGTATGGAAACTTAGACTTAAGCTTACATGAGATGCTCGGATTAGGAGTAAGCTTAATCAAAACAATAGGCTCTATAAAGCTTAGTAATGTGTCAATTGTTAAATTGAGATTGTGTGACCACCCGCTTGATTTATCGATTTAAATAGGAATTACATTACTTACTGTGAGAGTGTAATTCATTTTAGGGAACCTATAGTCTAAGATTGTCTAGAGAATTTGTTAGATCAAAGTTGAGTCATGAATACAAATACATCTTAGGAGGATTAACAATTTAGATCCTCACATCATTGTTATTTATTGATTCTTATGAGTGTGTGTTTGGGATTGCATTTAGTTCTTTTGTTTAATTTTATTAAGTAATTAATGAATCTATTAATAAGTAGGTTAGATAATAAGGATCGGAACTTGCTAATAATTATAGTCCTTGTGAATTGACAATGACTTTGACGCAAGGCCATCGAATTACTGTCACAGTTAGCTGCCTATATCATATGTTTATACGAAGTTAATACATTGATCCTATAATTTTGCAATCCCAAGGTCTAAATTAAAAAAATATAACAATTTAGTTCTTCCTACAAGTATTATTGGGGTTTGATCTCCTATTGAAGTGTTTGTATTGGATTCACCGTCTCTAGAACAACCATGTTAAATATGTTGATTGTTGGTTGTTTTGAAAATGAATATAGATCCCTAAGGCTTAACTTCCATTGTCATATGTAGGATTTTCTATCCCAACTTCATTGCTTCAAGGGCCAACTATAAATTTTAACAATAGCCCTACGCGTCTGTTTCTTTTGTGTTCTTATTAATTAGCTTTATATAACGGTCTGATCTTTTTTCGAATGTGTGGATAGGCTTTATTAAACACTTATTTAAGTGGCCTATTTGTATACTGTAAATCATGTGGATTGTACTTCATAATGAGCTTTAACTTTGGGCCTGCATTACTTAAGTGCAACCCAAAGATGTACTTTTTCTGACCATATAAACTTTATGTGTATTTAACAGACAAAATCATATAAACATGGTGTCACTATGTTCCACTGTTTGTACAGTGAAACTAAGTAGCGTAGTAAATAAATAAATTTAAATTACTTATTGGATTGGAAAATTTTTTAAAAATTTGCATTTAATTTATGTTATTAAAATTTTAATGAAGTTAATAGTCACCATAATAAGGCCAATTTACTTTCAACTTGTTAAATATCAAATAATATGTAAGTTAAGGTTAAAAATTATTAAAAGTTTTAATTGTGACAATTGTAAATTTAAATATTTTTCCCTAATCTTGGATTCAAGTTACATTGATTTTTTTTTATTGTTCTAATCAATGTTGACATAAGTCATCACATTTGAAAGATAACTTCAACCAAGAGCATATCTACTTATCTGGCGAAGATCACAATAACTAAATTCCTTAATCTAAAATTTTTAAAAAAATTCATGAATACTCCACACTGGCTATATGAAGTATACATTCACTCCATTTGGTTTAAATGATTAATGTCAATTTTTGGTTACCCATACATATACATTATAGAGATAATTAAAATTTTAATTTCTGATGAAGTCAAAAAAGCAACGAAATTATTCCAACTTTATAAATAGAACATTAAATTTTATTCAAAAAAGTGTTTCACCTTGTGTATGTTAATCTTCTGTCACTTATTGGATTAGTAGGATGGCAGAAAATCAACAATGGCCTCTCGTTCTCTTAATCGCATCATTAATTCCCCTGCGTGGAGCCGTACTTAACTAAGAAAGTGTTGTTAAAAGGGGGTTCTAAAATGACGCTGTTGTTACTATTGAAATACATACTTGGCCTCTTATCAAAGAAATAGTGTAGCAACGGTCAAATGGAGCCGTTAATCATCATTAGAGCTGCTGTTGTTCGTATATCAACAAGTGCAAGCATAAATACGTTATTTCAAATGTGTCGTTGTGGTCCATATAAGATGTAGTTATAGTTCTTTTTCCAACAAAAAAAGAAGAAAGATGTAGTTATAGTTCGATATTGGGGACCTTGACTCGCAAAGTTGCCTTAATTCATGATTGAATAAGGAAAAAAAATTGTTAATATCGTATTTGGTGTATCTTGGACTGTAGGCATTATTTTAGTTGGAAATGGTCCGTTTAAACGGGTCGAACGTTCAGTTCCAAATTTAGATATGCTCTATAGGCTGGTCTTATATTCTTTCTGTGCTGAAGGTTAACTCCAGGATATTATCGTTGCCACCCGAATGGTTTCTAACATTTTCCCTAGAGCATTCTCATGCAAGTACTTCAATAAGATTTTCACTCATGTTAGTAGATGTCATGTGAATGATTCTTTTTCCATGAATGTCAATTTTTTATATAGCAGTGATGATGTCAACATTATTATCTTGTCCGTAATAAACTGTAATTATTAAGCCATCCTGATTTGGATGTAATCAAATATACATTCTTTTCTGAATTAATGATTTAAAAATTTTGTTATTTTAGTAACTAATAAATATTAAAGAATTAGTTTAATGAATTTGTTATCCTACTAGTTCGAAGTAGTCAATGGAATACACCATAATTGGTGTCAAAACATAGTGATTATTAAATGTTATAACTTCAGTAATCTTAGGTGTTAGGATTAATTACACAACTATCATAACAATGAATAATTTTTCTAATAACAACCAACACATTTATATAGGTACCTCCAAACTTTAAATTTTTATATCAATCACTTTTATCATAAGAAAGAAGTATAATATATCCTAATTTAACTGTTTCATCAATATCCCATCCTAATGATACTACACCTAAGAATAATTTGGAATAAAAAAGTAAAATTTGACTCTCATAATTTTAATGTTATAATACTTTCAAATTAGATAGTAATTACTTCATGAATTTCATCTTTATTACTAATTATTAAAATAAATAACAAGAAACATAAAGATGAAGAACGATATTTTATCGATTTCATATATGTAATTTCCCCCCAAATTCTATTGTTTAATGAAGAATTATTTGAAATTCATATAATTTCACAATGCTATCACAGGGACATATATAAGATCCATATTAGGAGGCTGTTTTTTATCATGACTTAATCAAGAAATGAAAGCCCTATAGAACTTAAGAGAGGAGTGAATTTGAGTGTTTAAAAAACTTTTCTAAATTAACAACCTAAGCTACCTAAACCAATTCCAGCTAAAAATAATTCCTAAACCAATATTCAACCTATAATGTTATACCAATACTTATGCCAAATAAACCAAAAATTAAGCAATTATAAATCTAACACAATATGCAAATAATTAAAAGAGGTAAGGGAAAGAAGGATACATAAGGATTTATAGAAATTTGAATGATCCAATTTGACCTAGTCATCTCCCAATGAGCTTGATATTAGAGTTTTCACATGCTAAATCTTCTTTAGGGTGAAGATTCACTCTTATAACTTTTTCTTTCCACAAAGGGGGTGAAGAACATCCCTATTAAGTGTGAGAAGTTTACTTTCAAGTAGATGAAGAGGAACCCAATAAAAATCTTACTTCTGTGAAGGGTGAAGAGTAGCCTATTTACTAACACCAAGATCACAAATTTAATCTTATAAAAAAGCCCCTAACAATTAGTCCCCGAAATCAAACTCTCAAATCCCAACTTAACATACAAATCAATATTATAGCTTGATCAAAGCCAATGCAAGAAGGGGCTTAAAATACAACCGATGCAAACTTAATACTCAACACATTCTCTTATGGTTATAGAAAATATAAACCAATTCTAACTCATATTCAACAACCAAAACAACTAAAATTTTCTTTATGGAATGTGAAGAAAGTCATTTAAGCAATCTTTTTCAAGAAAAAGATGAGCCTATATCAAAATAACCAATCAACACAATTGAAAACCCCCTTTGAACGTACAAAATATACCTTTTGATGGTGTTTCACTTAAAGCCACATAAACAAATGTTTCTGATACTTTCAAGAACAAAGAAAGAATGTGAATAATACACCTCTTGAAAGCTTAACAAACAAATAATGATGGATTGACAACGCAAAATTGAAATTAAAGCTTAAAATATGAAGAATGAATAATAGAAACTCAAGAACACTCAAAACTTGATGTTTATCACTTTTCATGCTCAATACTCTCTTAAGTTTGTATAAAGATTTATATAAATGCTATAGAACCCTTACTTATAGAGTTTAGAAGCTAATAAGGCTATGGGAGAAGTTTATTAGCCGTTAGAGGGATGAAAAATAGTTTAAAGCATATTTTGGAAACCTTGTCATTATAAGATTGGTTGACCAATCGAGGAACTTGTTGACCAATGCACTAATTAACCAGTCCTCTACACTAGTCAATCAGTGCTTTATTTAAAAGCACATTGATTGACTTTTTAAGTAGTACTAGTTGATCTATTGTTCGTTAAATCACAAAACATGTACAAAAACATTTCTAAACCATTTTTTCCAATCCCAAATTAATTCAAACAATTGTAAATCATTTTCTAAGTAAATTTGAATATCAAAACATGAAAATTAAGAACAAAATCAAAGTTTGTCTTGGTTTATGATCAATTAAACATATTTTCATAACTTTTCAACTTAAACCATTTTCAAATCATTCCAAATCATGCCAAAAACTTTTCTATCATTTCAAAACACTTCATACAAGTTGTAAAATACATTTAAAAGTTGTTTTTAATAACCTTATTGATTCAATTAGCTTAAATACAAAATTTGACTTATCATATGAAAATTTTAAACACTTGGTTACTATTCCATTAATCTTCTAAAGTTTTAAAGACTTCACAAATATCCCAAAAGCCAAATTTCTCATATAAATTTGAATCAAGAAAATTTAAACAGTCTTAAACAAATTTTCGAATCAATTTAACATATTAATAGGCTTTCTTTAAAAACAATCACACATTTCCTTTTGATTACGCAATTTCTTATGTATATGCCATTTTAAACCAATTCCTGTTATGCAAATGTCACAAAAAATTTTAACCAAATTCTAAAACTTAGACCAAATTCCTAAATGGAAATACTTATGAAAATATAACATGCAAAAGTGAGCCCTTTCAAACATTGATTAAGATCAAAGCAAGTGTACATACTATAAACATAATCCTAAAGCTACTTATCCTTAATCTTCTCATCTTGATCTTCCATTCTTTATTCTCTCATCAATGCTTACTTCATTTCTCTTTCCTTCATGAAAACACCTCTTCATTGGGCTCTAACATAAACTCTTACATTATTTTCATTCACTTATCTTATAATTGCATCCAAAAAAAAAAATAAAACATTAGTAACAATAATGCTTCCCCTAAATGTACATATTTATACATCATAGGACAATAAAGTATGAAAAGGGATTAAAAACATAAAATGCATCATAAAACACATGTTAAGCATCTTATACTTTAAAATACATATGCACTCATATTATGCCTATTATGTATGTTTAGCATGAAAATCAAGTACTCACTCATGTTATGTATCCAAAACATAAAAACACATACTTCGCATATTATGCCATATAAAGCAAAACATAAACATAAATATGATTATGCATGTACTTCCCCTATGTGAAGCAACTAATATCATATAAAATTTCTAAAAAAAATTGAAATATGTTAAAAGATGTACTCTCCATAAATTTATTCCTTATAAAACATATAATCATATGAGGTAAAGTATATTTCTTAAAACTTTAAAAAATGAGAAAATTTCAAAGATGATACTAATTGTTAACTATAATAAAAAAAAGATACTAATTTTAACAAAGATACTAATTGATACTAATTGAAAACGTAACAGAACCATTTATGAAAGATATAAATTGTAAATTAACTCAAATGTAAATGATACTCCTTTAAACATATGAAAAATCATTTTTCAAATCATATAATAATTTTAACGCCATATCAAATTTACAACATGAAAAAAATGGAAGTTCTCCCATAAAACATATAACACTTCTTTCTATTCAAAATGTATGCCAACATCATCATATCAATCATATAAGATCAAAATATATGTCAAGCCAAATATTATCAACTTAAACTGTATAAGTACCTCCTTTTGAATCATCACTTTACACCATACTCTCAACTCTTCACTCAGTTTAACAATATACTTGGTAAGCTTGTATGAGGATTCATGGTAAATTTCTTTACTTCCACTTTAAAGTTGAAGATATCGCATCCTTTTGCTTGACTTTAATTTTACACCAAAAGATGTTGTCTTATAAAACAAAAAACATAATGTGTTTTAAGTGCCCACATAAATTTGGATCTTTAGGGATTAGGCTTTGTACCTTTTTTTTACCCATATATTTAAGGATTTTCTAAGATTTCGATGTTTAAATAAACAAGATTTTTCTATATGCCTAACATTACCACAAAATAACATGTATTATGTCCATTATGAAAATGTTCATGACTCCTATGATATTTATAACAAATTCATTCCTCCGATTGAAATAACCTCTCTTAGGATAATGATATGTTTTTGAATGTGTATGGAATATGTTTTTAGGATTATATTCATTCATATATGGGGTATGAGGATGAAATATGCCATTATGTCTAACAAGAGACCTAAATATATTTATAGGTATTCTAGCACTATTTGTTCTCTCTTTATGAAAATTTGGCCTAGAGCAATCACGAGACACGTTTCTAGATTTAGTCATATGTATATGAGGGTTATGGCCATGTATCATGCCTATTATATAGGGTCTTATATAGGGTCTAATGTTATGCCTATTATAATCTTGATGAATATGCCATCCAAGATGAAAATATGAGGTGCTCATAGAATTATAAATGTGGATATGAGGAGCTTTAACACGTGTAGGACCTCTTTGCTTTATCTGAGGCCTAAATGCATTATAATATGATTGTACTTTTATAAAGAAATTATATCTATTCTTGGATACATATACATTCTTCCTATCTTTTGATCTAGACTTATACTTGAATACATGATAATTTTGCCTAGTTTATGGTCTAGATATGGATGCATTATTTTATAATGAGGGCTCGGACATAGATTTGTCTTCTTAGTTCTTACCCCTAGCAAAAATAGTTTTCACATCTATGTAATCACTCCCTTGAGTGAATCTTAAACCTTTCCTACCATTGGAGGCCTTTTAGGTTTCCATCATACAATCTAAATTTTCTTTACGTTTTTGGAATTTAGAAAAATACTCTTTGAAGCCATTGATCCCCTTCTTCAATGCCTTATTTATATGCATCAAAATAGACTAATCATACTTGGCAACTTCCATACTCCTAGATTCTACCATGTCATACAATTCTCTCTTCAACCTATTAATTTCTAACATGCATGCATTCTTGCATTCAAATATGTCATGCATCTTATTTTGCAATTTCTCACTCTCTAACCTAAACGAACCTATTTCCTTCTTCAAAGATTCATTCTCATTTATAAATATATCATTTCTTATGATGCAATCATTTAATTTCTTTAATGCCTCTTTGTGCTTCGAAGAAAGTTTCTTTCATTTCAAATTCACAATCTTAAGGCATTTAATGAGCTTATTCTAAGACAAATCATTATTACTATCATTATTTGAATTTAAGCTAGGAGGTACCTCATTGGCTTCTTTTTGAACATTTGATGAAGAAGAAACTTCGTCCATAAAAGCTAAAAGGAACTTATTTGGAACCTCTTCTTATATTTGCTTATTTCTAACTTCTTTTTCATCTTCCTTCACTTCCTTCACTTCTACACCAAATTAAATATGTATGGCCCCTTTTTTTTTAATGAAACAATTTCTATATCATTTGTAAAAATACAAGGGTCATTTTTAACAACTTCCCGTAAATTGAAATCTTGGTCCATCAAGTAGAATTTTATCCTAATTTTCCATTCAAAAAAATCATTTCCATTTAAGAAATGTAGCCTATGTACATTTAATCCCTCTTAACTATAAAAATCATTAAGAAGTTTCATATTGAATATTTTCTCACAATTGTTTTAGAAATTTAAAGTAAAAGTGAGATCTATGCTCTGATACTAATCGAAAGCCCTATAATACCTAAGTGGGAGTAAATTGGGTGCTTAAAAGCTTATCTAAACTAATAACCTAAGCCACCTAAACCAATATTCAACCTATAATATTATGCCAATACTTATTCCAAATAAACCAAACTTTTGCAGTTATAAATCCAACACAATATGCAAATAATTAAACACAATAAGGAAAAGAAGGATACACAAGGATTTATAAAGGTTCGACTAGCTTACTTTAGCCTATTTTCTCCCAACACACTTGAGGTTGGAGTTTTCACTATAACAAATCTTCTTTAGGGTGAAGAGGAGCCCTTAAAACTTTTTCTTTTCATATTTGAATTGAAAAGTAACCCTACAATCTTATTTAAGGGTGCAGAGTAATCCAATATAATCTTCTTTCAAGTGGGTAAAGAGGAATCTAATATAAATCTTACATTTGTGAAGGGTGAAGATTAACCCTTCTACTAATGCCAAAATCGCAAATTTAATCTCATAAATAAGCTGCATAATGAATTCCCAAAATCAAGCTATAAAATCCTAACTCTAAGACATATAAATCAATATTTTAGCTTGATCAAAACTAATGCAAGAAAGGGCTCAAAATGCAACTACTGCAAACTCTATACTCAACACACTCTCTTTTACTCATAAAACACATAAACCAATCCTAACTCATATTTAATAACTAGAACAACTAAAATATTCTTTATGGAAGGTGAAGAGCAACTTTTAAACAATATTTTTCAAGGCAAAGATAAGCCTATATCATAATAAATAATCAACACAATTAAAAATCCTTTGTGGACACAAAAAATACACCTTTTGATGTTGTTTTACTTAAAGCTCAATAAACAAATGTTCTAATGCTTTCAAGAACAAAAAATGTGAATAATAACCCTCTTTAAAGCTTAAGAAATAGAAACTGATGGATTAAAAGCAACAAAACTGAAATTAAAACTTGAAAGATGAAGCATGAATTATAGAAACTCAAGAATGCTTAAAACTTGATGTTCATAACTTTCAATGCTTAATACTCTCTCAAATTTGCGAAAAGTTGATAAAAATGCTATAAAACTATTATTTATAGAGTTTTGAAGCTAACAGAGCTATAAGAGAAGTTTATCGACCATTACAGGGATGAAAAACAATTAAAATAGATTATGAAAACTTGTCATTACAAGACTGGTTGATCAGTCAAGGAACTAGTCTACCAGTGCATTGGTCAACTGATCCTCTACACCAGTTGACTAGTGCTCTATTTAAGAACACACTAGTCAGCCTGTTAAGCAATATTGGCTGACTTATTATCTGTCAAAATACAAAACACATATAAAAACCTTTCCAAACCATTTCTTTCAATCCTAAATCAATTCAAATAAGTTGTAAATCATTTCCTAAGTAAATTTAAATACCAACACATAAAAATTGAGTACAAAATTAAAGTTTATCTTAGTTTATGACTAATTAAACATATTTTCTAAACTTTTTAGTTTAAACCATTTTCAAACCATTCCAAATCATAGCAAAAACTTTTCTTTGATTTTAAAAATACTTTACACAAGTTGTAAAACACATTTAAAGTTGTTTTTATAGCCACATTGGTTCAATTAGCTTAAACAGATAATTTGACATATCATATGAAAATTTTAAACACGTGGTTACTATTCCATTAATCTTTAAAAGTTTCTAAATCTTTCACAAATTTTCCAAAAACCAATATTCTCATACAAATTTCACTTAAGCACATTTAAACATACTTATAAAATTTTTCAAAACAATTTGATACTTCAAGAGGCTTTCTTTAAAAATAATTCACACATTTCTCTTGATTATGCAATTTCATACCTATATGCTATTCTAAACCAATTCCTATTATGCAAATGCCATAAAAATTTTAACCAAATTCTATGACTTAGACCAAATTCCTTTATGAAAATTTGACATGCAAAGAGAGGTCTTTTAAGCATTGATTAAGATCAAGGAAAGTGTGCATACAATGAATGCGTCCCTAAAATTATTTATCCTTGATCTTCTCATTTTGATCTTCCATTCTTTATCCTTTATCAATGCTTTCTTCATTTCTCTTTTCCTTCGTGAAAACACTTCTTCCTTGGACTCCAACATAAACTCTTTCCTTATTTTCATTCACCTATCTTACAATTGCATAAAAAATTAAAACACTAGCAATGATAATGTTTGTTTATCATTAAAACACATGACTAAAACCTCCCTTGGTTCCATAAGAAACATTAGGAAGTTGCACCATTAACCAAATTTATGAAGATGGAATGTCGTTAAATTAATAAGTTGTGATTATGTTTCATCTTAGTGATATAATTCTGTCTTAATTTCTTATGTCACTATATTTTTATCCAATACATGATCCTAATCAAATTTCATCAATATGTTAATCTATAATGTGAGTATTATAATTATAGCATTTGTATTCATAATAGGTTGAAATGAATATGCAAATTTTGATAACATACGGGCGTTAATAGATTTCATTGTCACCAACACATCCTCTTGACAAAATATTCAATATAGTATGTAACATGACAATTAAGGCTTCATTATCTTTATGGTTGCATGGAAAACAACAAAATGTATGTAAAATTAGTACAGACTTATTTAATATTATGTTTTTAAATGAAAATTTTATTCCTTATTTAACATTATATAATGTTTATAATAAATTTATTGGTGTCCCTAGGATGTATAAAAGTTAACAAACAATTTTGAAATGTTGTATTTAGTCACACTTATATATAATTTCGATGTGATTTACAGATTGAATGTTATTATAACACCTGCATTAATGATGCCACCAACCATAATTTGGATTTCATAGTGAAATACCATACTTGTTTCATCATGCATTTATAATTTATATCGTTAATACCAACTTCATTTTTGCTTTGCATACATGTCATATGCTACTCCCAACAAAGTAGAAATAATAATAATAATAATAATAATAATAATAATAAAAATAATAAATAATAGCAGACATTAAATTCTATGTTGCTTATTCTTTGTAACATGTTGGTGTGGACAATCCTCTGTAAGTTTTAAAATAAAATACGAATCTCAATCTAAATAATACTTAGACTATTAAGGTAGGCGCATCTATTGTATCATAATATAGCTTAAAATGAGTTTGGTTATCATCTTATAAGGGCTAAACTACTAGTATTGACCTTCTTTCTATTATCTAACATAAGAAAATGAGTGAATTAACTAAAATTCTAATTAAATTAAAATTAAGAATAACCCAAGATTAGAAACCAAACTTAAGCTATTTACAAAAATAAATAACAATAAATGAGATTAAGACCTAGATGAGGTATCCCCCTAAGACCTTAATATGTTTAAGATTTGATCAATGCTTAACCCAACTTACTTAGACCATTGAATCCCTCAATTGAATTATGATCTCTATCGAATAATTCCTATCCTTTGAGTTGATTAAGTAGAATCTCTTTTCAGTTAAAATCCCAATTAGATGTATTATCTCGATATATAGATCCTATTATTTTAGTTAGGTTTGAATCTAACTTGGAAAACTTATATAAGCCTATCTTTAGCACCTCATGCAAGCCTTTCTATTTATGTATTGACCTATTCATATAAGTGATTTCTCAATCTAAATATATGAAATAAAATAATGTAATTGAAATTGCATGAAAAAGGTCTCAATCCAATACAATAAATCCATGAATAAACCTTAGAAAATCTAGTCTTTTATTGAATCAAAGTAAAAATAACAAGCACACAAGTCTAGGGTTCATCCCATCTAGATATATAGAAATTAAATCATAACTCCAAACATAAATCCAATGTTGGTTAAAGAAGAACTAAGAACAAGAAAATTTATTTTTATGTAATTTATTTCTTCAATATTAAATGAGTTCTTGTTGAATTCTCTACTAATCTTCTTGAATCTCCATTTTGATCTTGATTTTCTCCCTTTGAATGGATTTAATCTTAAGTAAAATTGGCCTAGGAATGAGTTTCCTTTTTTGAATGATAGTTGCCCTCACTTTAGGGTTAACCACCCCTAAAAACAACTTAAAGCACACTTTTATAGGTGTAAGAGCATGATTATCCCATGGCCAGAGCTATGGTAATAGGAAAATTTGTGGGAGTCATGACCTTGGCTGTGGAATGCATTGGGTATTGTGCTCAAATGACATTTTATCTTGGAAAATATCATGGCTTATGCTATGATCATAGAGCAAAATTGTGGAATGCACTGGAAATTTACTTTTTGTCCACTTTTCGATCCTATAAATCATTTAATTCCTTCCATGAATGAATATATCAACCAAAACCTATAAAAAAACTATAATTACTTAATTTCACATGAGTAATATCAAATCAAAAGAATAAAACATTTTTGTTAAAAAATTACGTGAAAGGGACTTAAATATAAGCTATAAAAGATAAATTTCACATTAAAAATATGTATATCTTAGTTCTTATAACATGCTTTGTTTTCATATTTAGTAGCTTATTACTCTTGATCAAATCATTGATGACATCAATAATTCTTTGTATGAATTCTTTTTCATTCCACTTGAAAAAGTAACACCATTGCTTCCCTTGAGTAGGAAATACATATATCTGTATGATAATGAGGTTCATTCGTATAATACTAAGTTTTATAAAGATGAGAAATTACCTTAAAATTATGAAAACCATAAAACCTCCTTTCTAGGTTTGCGATAGTCCAAGATGTTCTTAATGCACCCTCAATGTCAAAATGGCAAACAAAACGACGATGGTTATGCACAAAGCTTATAGTTGTAGATGAAGAAGCCATATCTTATAGGTACTGATGGATAGGATGAGGAGATTGAAATGTCAATCAAATAAACAAATTCCTTAGGAGACAAAATAGTTGACAAGTCACCAATAAAACTAATTTGAGAGGAACACAAAGATTATAATTGTGGAGCATAACCTTATGTATTGGAACTTGGCAGTACAATAAGGTCAATATGGTTGTTGAAGGGCTTGCTACTCAACACTAAACTATCTTGTTTGAAATTTCAAAGCTTTGTTTATTTGATTCTAGTATATCCCTATCAATATATACTTTATGTCTATGTCAAAAGGTTTCTTAGGAAAGTAATAAAAATTCCCATTTAGTGCAATCTTCATTACATGTCCATGTATAGGCTCCTTCAATAAAAAAAAAAGTGGCCCTAATTAGAATCCCATACCTTTTATACTAAAAAAATGATGGAGTGTTGTGGGTACTTAAAGACAAGTAGCACTTAGACTTGCAACTAAAATTAAGGGATGTTAATTAGATGTAATTATGGAGTATAGTGCACACATTTGATTGTAGGATCTAATAAATATGATAAGAAACAATATTTGTTGAATAAATTTTGAATGAACTCGTAGTTACAATATTGGTGACTTAAGATTGTCTACGTTATTAGCAATAATTCATTGATGTTAAACTAAGGGAGGTTCCAATAGTTGTTTTTGATGATAACAAAACACATATTCTATCATTTTTAAGTGTTTGATATGAAGTTAAAAGATAGGTACATATGAAGATGAAAGATTGGACTTGGAGCTCATAGTTGAAGGAAAAGTAACGTCAAATATTATAAAAAATTCAAAATCATTTGCCCTAGTCATTAAACATGTATAATTATCACTTAAAGTTTTTATATTATAGGGGCTCATCCTTTTTCACTCATGCATTTCATATGTTTTTAATGTCTTTCACAAAAGCTTTCTATTACCACTTAAATCAATGTAGCAATTAAAAAATATTTTTAATTATGTTTTGGAAATTGTTTTTAAATTAAACTTAATGCAAATAAAGTTTTTAGAAATGTTTAAAAAAGTTTTTGATCATGTTTTGATTTTGTTTTAGTTTAGGAGATTAATGGTGGTTAACAATGGCACCGTTGATCCCTAATGAAAGCAGCCATTTAAGTGTCTAAGTTAGACAATCAAACCCAAAAACCTAATATTAACATACAGTAGCCATCTAAATAAAAGAGAGAAACAAGTTTGAAGTTGTTTTTGTTCAAAAAATCCTATAACCTTTATTAAAAGGCGTCAAACCTTATGCTATTAATGTTCAATCTAATTTTCATTGGATTCTCACTCAGGTTTTCTGTTTCTAAACCTTTGTTCTAAGTTTCTTTTATAATATCAAAGGGTTTGAATTGTGTTTTAGCTTTTGATTATTGGCTTTGTACAAGGTTTATGCATACAAGTTGTGTATTCACTCAAGTTCTTCAAGCTTCTATTACATCTTGTGTTTAACTCTTCATTTAAATATTCTAGACATGTTCTCGAGTCTTAAATTTATTTTTTATTGATTCTCTAAGGTCTTATGAGTGTTCTAAATAAATATTTGACATTTAATTACGTTTAAAGATTAAATATTTATTTTTATAATGCAACATATTCAAATTTGTCAAGTGTTGGCCCTATCTCTAATTCAATATGATTTCTTAACTTTCTAGTTTAGTTTTAGTGTGATTAATTGATTGTTTTCTTGTTTTTCCAAGCCCCTTTTAATTTTCTAAAATTTTTTTTGGTTTGATTGCACTCCTAGTTGATTATATTTGCATAAAAATTCATAAGCCTTCATCTGCCTAGATTTTTAGATTTTGTGTTTTTCATATATCTTCATCTTTAGTTTTTTAAATCTAATTATTGAGTTGTTAAACCATCATATTTAGTTGTACTAAGGTTTACAGTCATTATGCATTTATTTGATTTTTACAAACTAAAGATCCCTTAGTTTATTATACTTTAAATGAAACACCTTTATAAGTGTGTTTTTGTTCACATCTGTAGGGATATTTTTTATAGGATTCTTTTTGTCTTATAAAAAGATTTTTATAAGTTTCTTTTTGCCTAAAAAAGAGTGGTATAAGGTTGATCTTCACCTTTAACAAAGAAGATTGGATTTTTAAGGGTTTCTCTTCACCCATTGAAGAAAATTTGTAATTACTGCATTGGTGATATTGAAAAATCCAACATCGTTGATATTGGGAGTAGATTAGGTAACGCTAGTGCTGCTAAACTGCTATAAATATTGATTTCTTTTCTCTTCCTTAAACTCCTTATTTTTGTTATTGAATGTATCATTGATTTATTAACCTTAAATATCTTGATACTTGTGTTATTGTAAGTTGAAAGATTGGTATCTATATCTTTAATCCATTCTTATTCTATAATTGATTGAGTGATTGAATTTTGTTGATATTTGTTTCATTTGCATAGAATATTTATATCTATATTATTGATAATTGAGTGATTGCTTCATACTTGTATTTTGTTACATTGGTTACACATTATGTTTCGTAAATTTTGGTTTAAGGACTTTCTTTGGTTTTGAATTTGTCTTAGGTTGTCTAAAATTTCAAATTATGATCAAATTTTTAAGACACTCAATTCATCCCCTCTTTAATGCTTTTAGGACTAACAATTGGTATTGGAGCTTGATTCACCTTATTCTAGGTAGTCTCAAACAAAATTATGAGAAAAAGATATAGTATGGCACATGATAAGTTCATCTAACTAAGAGGGGAAAAACATTATTATAACACCTTTCTTTGATCAAAATGATTACCTTTATTAGAAGATTATGATGAAAATTTTCCTTATGGCCGAAAATTCTAAGATATGGGACATTGGCCATATGTTCCCACTAATTTTGAAAATGGTCAAAGGGTGCTTAAGCTAAAGAAAGAGTGGACATTAAATAATGAGAGATCAATTTTACTAAATAAAAAAGACGTGTATACTTTGTTTTGTGCCTTAAGTAGAAATGAGTTCAATAGAGTCTCTCTATGTGAAACTACTCATGAAATTTGACACACACTTGAAATCACATATGATTAAATAAATCAAGTAAAGGAGAGTAAAGTTTCAATGTAACACATTAATATAAATTGTTTTCCATGTATTATGATGGAATCATTTTGGATATATATACTTAATTCATTAATATTATTAATGCTTTGAAAGGACTTAAAAGTTCCTATACTAATGTTGAGCTTGTGAGAAAGATTTTTAGGTCATTTCCTAAGGAATGGGAAGCAAAAGTGATTGCTATTTAAGAAGCCAAAGATCTGAACATGCTACCAATAGAAGAGCCGAGTGGTTCGCTTCTTACACATGAAATGAGAATCAAAGAGACTAAAGTAAAGGAAGAGGAAGTGGCCTTAAGAAGGAATAACTTGACATTCAAAGTCATAAAGGTGGAGCCAAGTAATGAGGAGGTCACATCTGATAAAAGTGAAGATGAAATATTCCCCATCACAAGAAGATTTAATAAATTTATGAAGAAGAAGGTTACTCTTAAAGAAGAGACCAAGGCAAGAGTGAAATTAAAAGAAAGTTTTCCACTAACATAACTTGTTTTAAATGTAAGAAAACAAGTCACCTAAAGAGTCAATGTCCATTCTTTAAAGAAAATGAGAAAGAAGAAAAGAATAGCAAAAAGGAGAAGAAGAAGAGAAAGATGAGGAAAGCACTAAAAGCATTTTGGGAAGCCTTAAGTGAATTTGAGGACAAAAAAACATAAAATGAGATTGCAAATGTTTGCTTAATGGCTTTAGATAAAACGGTACCTTCTACATCAAACTCTTGTGAACATGATGTTTATGATTATGAGTTAAGTTATAATGATCTGGTTAAATGTTTACATAGTGTGAACTTGAAAAGGAAGAAGCTATCTTCCACTGTAAAGAATGCATAAATTTGACTGGTGAGTTTAGATTAGAGAATGCTAGGCTTAGAAGTGATTTGCACGAGTTGGAACTAAGAATGTGTATATTGATAATGATAGAAAGAAAGCATTACACGAAAATGAATCCTTAAAGGATGAGGTAATAATTTTAAAGGAATCATTATAAAAGTTCAACAAGGAAAAGAAAAAAATAGATAGCATAATTAAAGCTAAAAAAGTTACAAATGATAGGTGTGGACTATGTTTTATTCATGATAGTGAAAATTCTAGCGCTAAGAATATTTTTGTTAAGGGTAAGAATTTAGAAGAAGAGGAAACCCTTAGGTCATCTTTAAACAATAGTGCATCTACTTCTATAACTTAACCTAGAAAGGATAATTATACATTTATGTACTCTTTAAGACTTGCATCTAGAGTAAATATGCATGTTTCTAGGAAAAGATCAAACTACTTTTAAAATGCAAAAATTGAAAATAATGCTTATAGATCATATAGGAGCAAATTGTGGACAATACCTATTCATGCATTAAAAATAAAATTTAAATCATATAAAAACGTCCCCCGTGCATATCTTACACCAACGAACACATCATATACATATTATAGGCCTAAAGCATGCTAAAGAAGATCATCTAAGGCTGTTACACATAGAGTTGCATGTAAAAATAATTTTGGATAGAAATTGCATTATGATGAAATTACATATGTTTATAATCATTATGGTAGATTTGGACATTTAAAAAGATTTTGTTTTAATAAAATTACAATCTTCTAGTTTACCAAAAGGCATAGAAGGAGGAAGCTAACTAACTCCCAATGACCTAAATTAATGTAGGTATCTAAAGTAAAATAAATGTGTTTCTTTTTTAGGCATCGAAAGGTATTGAGTGGCGTGAACATTATAGATGTTCTAGGCACATAATGGGAAACGCCAATCAATTTAGTTCATTAAAGGCTGTGGATGGAGGTTATGTCACCTATGGAGACAAAAAAATGGTTAGATAATAATCTTGGGTAAAGTTGATAAGGAGAATAATTTTGTTGATAATATAATTTTGGTTGATCAAGTAAAGAATACCTTTGTGATAATGGTTTTAAAGTTTTTTTTAACTTGATTATTGCATTGTTTTTAATGTTGAAAATGATTACATATTTTTCTTTTAAAAAAGGGAAGGAAACATATTTACTGTTGATTTGAATGATCTTTCTAATAAAAAGGTTAATTGTTTTGTTTTAGTGAAGGATGATGCCTGGATGTGGTATAGAAGATTAGGACATGTTAGTATAGAACACATTTCAAACCTTGTTAATATAGATCTAATAAATGGACTAATGAAGATAAAGTTTGAAAAAGGTAGAATTTGTGGTGCATGTCAATTAAGTTCATAAACAAAAAACTCTTTTAAGAAGAAGAATATGCTTACTACTTCAAAATCTTTAGAGTTATTATATATGGCTTGGTTTTGACCATCAAGAGTAGCTAGTTTAAGAAGAAGTTATATGCTTACATAATTGTTGATTACTATAGTAGGTTTACTTAGGTAATGTTCTTAGCTAGGAAGGATAAGTGCTTTAATCCTTTGTTAAGTTTGCTAAGATAGTTGAATTAGAAAAAATGATATATGATTTTATCAATTAAGAGCGATCATGGTAGGGACTTTAAGAATGAGATGTTTGATGCTTATTGTAATGAAAATGGGACTATTTATAAATTTTCAACTCCCAAGACAGTACAACAAAATGGAGTAGTTGAAAGAAAGAATAAAAACTTATAAGAGATGGTTATGATTATTTGAATGAGTATAGTGTCCCTAAATACTCTTATATGGAGGCTATAGCTTGTGCTTGCCATGTTTCGAATAAGGTTTACGTAAGACCTTACATGAATATGAAATGTGGTATAAGAAAAAGTGTAAGGTTAGTTATTTCAAAGTGTTTAGCTGTAGATGTTTTATCTTGAACACTAGGGATAACTTAGAAAAGTTTGATGTAAAATTAGAGGAAGGTATATTTGTAGGTTACTCTTTTATTAGTAGATCATATAGAGTGTTTATTAAGAGAACAATAATGATTGAAGAGACTATGAATGTGGTTTTTGATGAATAAAGTCCTTTTAAGACAAGAAAGAGTGTTAATGATGTTGATATAGTTTTATCTAGAGATTTAAAGAAATTAGGACTAGAAGAACAAGTTGAGCAAACCTTAGATAATCCACCTATGCCTAATGATCCATTAATTGAACCAAGTAAAAATGAAAGAAGAGATGATAGTTTACTTAGAGAGTGAAGGTATAAGAAAGACCATTCCCCTAACCAAATTATAGGTTAAGTTTAAGGAGGAGTAGAAAAAAGATCATCTTTTAGAGATTTATCTCACATAGCATTTATCCTAAATATAGAGCCTAAAACCATAGATAAAACCTTAAGTGATGAATACCAGATGTTAGCCATGAATGAAGACTTGAATCAATTTTAGAGGAACAAAGTTTGGATATTAGTACCAAGGATAAGTGATCATCAAATTATTATTACTAAATGGGTGTTTAGAAAAAAAAAACTTGATGAATTAGTAACTATAGTGAGAAATAAAGCTAAATTGGTAGCTAAGGATTACAATCAAGAAGAAGGAATAGACTATAAGGAGAGCTTTACACCTGTAGCTAGATTGGAGGCTATAAGACTAGTTTTAGCATTTGCATCCTACATGGCTTTAAGTTATAATAAATGGATGTTAAGAGTGCATTTTTTAATGGTTTTATACAAGATGAAGTATATGTAGAACAACCACCAAGTTTTAAGATTCATGATAAACAAAACCATGTTTATAAGTTGTTAAAAAGCCATATATGGTTTAAAGCAAGCTCCTAGAGCTTGGAATTAAATGCATTTATTACAAAATGATTTTAAAAAGGGTAAAGTAGATACCACCCTTTTCATTAAGAAATAAAATAAGGACATCTTAATTGTGTAAGTATATATAGATGATATTATAATTGGAGCCATAAGTAAGAGGATGATTAAGGAGTATACCATGTGTATAAGTTAAGAATTTAAGACAAGTATGATTGAAGAGTTGAATTTCTTTCTTGGCTTGCAAATAAAGGAGGGTATCTTTATAAATCAAGCCAAATATAACAAGGAAACGTTAAAAAGATTTGGTATGGATTAAGCAAAACCTTTAACAACATCTATGAGTGTAACCAAGAAATTGAATAAGGATGAGGAAGGAAAACCCGTAAACTCTAATTTATATAGAAGGATGATAGGTAGTTTATTGTACCTTACGGTTAGTAAACCCGACATTATGTTTAGTGTTTGTTTGTGTCCTAGATTTTAGTCAAGTCTTAAAGAATCTCACCTTTTAACTGTTAAGAGGATTTAAGGTATTTATCTGGAACTTTAACTTTAGGGTTATGGTACACTAGGCATGCTTATTTAGACTTTGTTAAATATTCTAATGTGAATTATACAGGTAGTCTTCTAGATAAAAAGAGTACATCTCATACTTTTCAATTTTTAGGAAATGCCATAGTGTCTTAGTTTAGTAAGGAAAACTATATTGTAGCTTTATTAAATATTGAAACGGAGTATGTAGCAGCTAGTAGTTATTGTACATAAGTGTTTTAGATTAGACAAAAACTTATGGATTATAGAATGTAGCTTATCGAGATACCCATTGGGTATAAAAACACTAGTGCCATTTTTCTTACCAAAAATCTGATCCAACTTTCAAAGACTAAATACATTGAGATTATATATAATTTTGTAAGGGATAATGTGCAGAATGGAAATATAGAGTTGGAGTTAAAGACACATAACACCAATTGGGAAATATATTAACCAAACCTATAAGTTAATATAGTTGTTGCATGATCGGGTGAGAATTAGGCATGATTGATAGTAGGTCTACTTAAACTTTTTAAGTTTATGCATATTTCTACTATCTTGATTTGTATTTGTGCACTTCAATTATGCATCTTACAAATGATATCTTATGCATTATTCCCACTTCTCTCTTTTTCTTTTTATAATTGATATGTTTCGTATTATTTTTAATCATGTGAAACAAGGTGAGAAGGATGAGTAATATTAAAGTGTTTCATTATGGGGAGCAAATTTGTTGTAAGGATAAGGGTGAGTTGTAAGGAGAAAGATGAGTGAATATTTTATTTAGTGTTTTCTTTCATGCATAAACTAAGGGGGAGCAGTATTAGTTTGTTCATTTGAGCATAATGGAAGCATAATTCGGTTATTTATTTTCCATTGGTATATGAGACTACATATATGAGTTGTATGTTTATTATTTGAATATGACATATTTGGTTAAATAAGATGGATGCCTATGAGTTGAAATAAGATGATTGAATTTGCGTATGTTTTTATTTTTTTTAATATTGCATGTTTGTCATTATTAAAAAAGGGGAGATTGCTGAATTAAAGGAGGTTTCGATCTTTGTTTTAATGATAACAAAACATATATTATATTAGTTGTTTAAATGAATGATGCAAGGTAAAAAATAGGTACATATGATGATGAAAGATTGAACTTAGGGCTCACACTTGTAGGAAAAGTAAAGTTAAACATTATAGAAGATCCAAGATCATTTTCCCTAGTCATTAACCATGTGTAAAGTTTACATATTCTATGGGTTCAACTTTTTTCAGTCATGCATTTCATATGTTTTTAATGATTTTCACAAAATTTTTCTATTAGCACTTAAATCAATGTAGTGATTGAAAATTGTTTTTAAATTAAACTTTATGTTAGTAAATTTTTTAGAAATGTTTAAAAGATTTTTAATCATTTTTTTAGTTTTAGTTTAAAAGATCAATGGTAGTTAACAACGACATCGTTGATCCTCGATAAAAACTGTCGATTAAGTGTTTGAATTGGAGAAACTTTATTTTTCATTTCATTATGAAAATAACTTATTACCAACTGCTAGTTGAGTTATAATTTGTTCTTATCAGACCTAAAACCCTAATAGTAACATATAATAGCCGTCTAAAACAAAGAGATAAACCAATTTGAAGTTGTTTTTGTGCAAAAATCCTACAACCTTTATCAAAAGGAGTCAAACCTTGTGCTATTAACATTTAATCTAATTTCTGTTGGCTTCACTCATGGTTTTATGTTTTTAAACCCTTATTCTAAGTTTCTTTTATCATATTAAAGGGTTTGAATCATGTGTTAACTTTTGATTATTAGCTTTATGAAAAGTTTATATATACAAGTTGTGTATTCACTATCGTTTGTTAACTTTTGATCGTTGACTTTGTGTAAGGTTTATATATACAAGTTGTGTATTCACTCAAGTGCTTCAAGTTACTTATATATCTTATGCCTAACTCTTTATTTAAATGTTCCAGACCTATTTTTAAGTCTTAAATTTATTTTTTTTCTTGATTCTTTAAGGTTTCAGAAGTGTTTTAAATCAATATTTTACATTTAATTAAGTTTCTAGATTAAATCTTCATTTTTACAAGACAACATATTCAAATTCATCAAGTGTTGGCACTGTCTATAATTCAATATGATTTCTTAATTTTTTAGTCAAGTTTTAATGCAATTAATTGATTGTTTGTGTTTATGGAAGTCCTTGAGAAGTTTCTAAATGTTTTATTTTATTACACTCCTAGTTTATTCTTTTTGCATAAAAGTCATAAACATTAAGCTCTTTATATTTTGTTTTGTTTCACATATCTTCATCTTAAATGTTTTAAATTTGATTCTTGAGCTATCAAACCATCATATTCATTTTTATTAAGGTTTACAAAGGATCTTTATGCATTCATTTAAATTTTATAAATTAAAGAGTCTTTGGTTTATTGTGCTTCAAGTGAAATACATTTGTGGGTGTGTTTTTGTTTACCTTTATGGAGATCATTTGTATAGCTTGTTCTTTGTCTCATAAAAAGATTTGTACATACTGCTCTTTGCTATAAAAAGATTAGTAGAAGGTTGTTTTTTCACCTTCAACAAATCATAATGGATTTTGAAGAATTGCTTTTCATTCATTGAAAAAGATTTGTAATTTTTATATTGGTAATAGTGCAAAATCCAACATCATTTGTGTTTGGAGTAGATTAGGCAATGTTAATATTACTAAATTACTATAAATCTTGATGTCTTTTCTCTTTCTTGAACTCCTTATTTTTGTTAATGAATATATCATTTATTTATTAACCCTTGAATACGTTGATACTTGTATCATTGTAAATTGAAATATTGGTACTTGTATTTTTGATCAAATATTATTCTATAATTAATTGGGTGATTGATTTTTGTTTATATTTATATAATTTGGACAGATTATTTATAGCTATATTACTGATCACTGAGGCTTTGTTTCAAACTTATATTTGTTACAGTGTTTGCATATTACATTTGGTAAATTTTGGTTTAAGAACTTTCTTTAATTTTGAATTTTTTTTAAGATGTTTAAATTTTCATATTAAGATCAAAATTTTAAGACACTTAATTCACCATTCCCTCTCTTTTGAGTTCCTTGAGGACTAACAATTGAGTTCACAAAAGACTCACTATTGTCCTCAATTGCAAAAGTGTCTTTAGAAGAAGGTGTTGTTTAGGCCATTACCTAGTCACAAGCATTAAGATGTGTCCATCTGATACTTGCATTTTGTGGAAGTTTTCATATCGTAAAAAAATCGCACATGGGGTAAGAGGCTTTTTTCTTCAATCTTATTTGAGTATAGGAATCACCGTTTTATGAATGACCTTTGGTTGAAAATGATTAACCCCAGCTCTAGAACTGGGTAATTTTTGTAATTCCCATTTTTGTAATTAGGGTAATTTTTGAACAAGTTCAAAATAATTTTGTTCCCCACATTTATTTATTGTATTTCTTTCCACAGGTCTATAAAATGAGGTGCAACCTAGAGAAAGATGGACTAAGTCCAGTTCAACTAGAGTAGGTTTCAGATATGGGTTTTGAAGAGATTTGAAATACAGAGGAGTTCCAGATTATGGCTTATTTGTGTTATCATTTATGCCTAAGATTTAATATGTATGATAATACCTTGACAACAAGGGACAAAATTGTTAAGGTAATTTATGGTGAGTCAGTTGCTTAGATATAAGGGATGCCCAGTGGAAGCTAAAGAGTTCGAACAAAAGCTACAATCGATAGGTTATGAGTCATAACTTATGACACTTCGCCTCTACTGTGAATGCCATGGTGATGAAATTGATGTCATGTACCTCATGCAAAAGATTCTCCAGGCATAAATTATAGAAACTTTCCCTAGAAATTTCTTGCTCTTTTTCTTGGGCATATTCCTGTGCTTAAGTGACATCGACAAAATCAGCTTAGAACCCATAGCAACTGTTGTAGACATACCAGATTTTGACATGCTTGTTTGGGGACATTTCATCCTTACCCATCTATACAAACATGCTATGAAATTTCACAAAACCATCTAATTGAAGAGTTTTTCATCTTTAATGAGAGGATGTATTACAATGTTAACGGTAAGTTCATTGTGAACATGATTTTCGATTACCATACAACAAATGGACTGAATTATCAGCTTTAAGTTTACTTAAGATATAAGACATTAACAATGTTACATGTGAAGATATTTTACCTAGATAGGCTCCGCTTTAACTGGCCCTTAAAGTGGGGCAGTGTTGTGTGGATCATAGCATGGGATGAAATTACCATCGAAGAGGTGATGAAATCTGACATGATAGAGGACCAACAATTTAGGAAGTTAAAGATTGTTCATTTGCTTCATATACATCGTCAAGATTAACTGTTGAATATATGCTCTTCTTTTACTGATGTTCTTTTAGAAATGGAGCATTGATTACAATTAGCCTCACCCAACAATGATTAATGGACGATGGGAGAGTATAAGGAGGAAGAAATTATTTTGATGGGTCGATATAGAAAGGTAAAGTCCACATTGATGGGTTTTCTTTTTTTATTAATTATATGCCCTCATAATTAGTTAATAATTGCGTTCTATCATTTTTTCTTAAAAAAAAAAAAGAGTTGCAGGTCACCGGATATGTGGATTGCCTGTATATCCATCCTTCTACAAAAGTATAATTGGAAGGGTACCCTGAAGGCCATAAAGTAGAGGTAGGGCATTGTGTTTCCATAAGAAGAACTACTCAACGACGTGAAACAAAGGCTCCTAAAGATGATATCAGAAACAAATACAGAAGTGAAGTTTAGAGGACGATTGTCAACCACTTGTGTGCCCACGGAATACCATAGTTCAAATACTAATTTGATTTAGATGTCTGCATGTCAAACAAAACACTTAAAAAGAACATAACAAACAATGTGACAATCCAATAGTAATTGATGACTATAAGAGTCATGTATTTAGTGTCTCTGGCTGTGTATTTGCTCACATAATCTACATTAATTAGACAACTGAATGCTTTTGACATATATGAGCCAATTGAGACATGGATTAGCAGAATCTTTTGCCTTGATTAAAGTACAAATGGACAGAGAAGAAATAAAAGTATACTCGTATAGAATTAAGGCCTTCGATAAAACAACTGGTGCCAGATATGCAACAATAATCCAATCGTAGCTAGATAAACATGGATAGTACATCTGAAGAACAAAAATGACTTAAGTAGCTGGTAAAACCCTGAACATTGCCTATTTGTCTCCTTAGTTTGACGTTGTTCTTGTTCATTAAAATATGTTACAACGTAAGAGGAACATGACCCCCTGCAACAATATTGCAATTGGTATGACAAAAACACTGTGTGCTCTGAAATAAGAGATGTGATGACTAGAGCTCCAAAAGTGTCAAAAAAGAGTGATAATTTAACCAAAGAAGCTACAGTGAAGATAGATGACATATAAAATAACACTGATTGATACCAATTTGCAAACTCTACAAATAATCCTCTAACCCAGATTGGCATGCCTTAGCTATGCCTCATAAGAAGGAAAGATTTAAGCAAATGGTATTGTCAAACACAAGCACTTTGAAAATTTCTTTTTCATTTTAATGCATATCAATGGAGTTTTTTGTAATACAATGCGAAGAAGGCTAGGTGGGTACATGCCCGGTGTATGACTTCAAGGGTAGTATTAGTCATTACCATACATTTGTTCTCATTTGCACTGATGTTTTATGCTTGCTTATGTTTTCGCTAGAGTAGATCTTCATACCTATGCAAATGGATGGGCATCACTGGGTTTGTTGTGACCAGTTAGGACGTGGGAATTATAATTATTTTTTATTCCAAACATACTAGTGACAAAATTATGAGTTTTTTAAATCTTGTAAGTGTTTATACTAATAGATGTTGACGAACATATACTA
The DNA here is from genome assembly GCA_028565735.1 of Pinacopodium congolense. Lineage (NCBI taxonomy): Eukaryota > Viridiplantae > Streptophyta > Magnoliopsida > Malpighiales > Erythroxylaceae > Pinacopodium > Pinacopodium congolense. Next base: position 28,546 of record JAOXYD010251316.1, read on the forward strand.
AATAACATTATCGAATCATATACAGGCACTTAAAAGTTATGAAATCCTTGGGTATGGTTTGTAGAAAATGGTAAAAAAATTCCCATTTCTTACCCTAATTGTTAACCAATCCAAGAAAACAAGTGTGGTGACTGTTATCTTTAAATTTTGGAGTATTTGCTAAATATGATGAATGCGAATCTTGATCTGTTGTAGTTAATGAACTGGATATTTCACAAAATTAAAATTAATGAAAAATATAGGGAGGATGGAGGGATATATTAATGCTCAGAAATGGATTTTTGGGCAGGTTATTAGCTTCTAGGTCATGAGTTGATGGTAGGATATATGCGTTTCATATTTGATGTTAGGGTACTAAATTGTTCACACTTTTTTTAAAACTTTTATTGTGAGTCTTAGATGACACCTAAAAGAGGTGAATTAAAATATTTCAAAAATCTAAGATAAATTTCTAAGTTCACCAAAATACCTTAAATACTTTTACAGAAGTAGATAAAACACAAAATTTGCGATTCAATAATATGAATTAATATATATAATTACACAAATAGATTACTTGTATATTAATCAATGATATAAACAAAATTATGAGTTAAATAATAATATAAACACAATGGAATTATATTAATTGCATAAAAGTAAAAGTGTAAGAAGAAGATAGATAAACAAATTTATACTAGTTTGAATAGGTTTATTTTCTGCTATGTCTACTTCCTAACAAACCTTGTTTAGATTTACCACTATAATTAAGAAGAATAAAAATACAATCCTTTTTCTAGGCTTAAAGATTAACCATTTCAATCCTTTTTCAAAGGCTTAAAGCAAATCTCTTCCTCACAATTATTCTATCTCTCAAATACATACTGGAAAGAATTTCACTAAAAAATAAATTGTTGTATTTAAATGATAAAAAAGATTGGCGTAGTTGCTTGTAGGGACATATAACAACTTTTTACGAATGCAAAAATGTGCTTAGCATACTCATAATTACCAACGTAAAGCCTTAACTAAAACTCACGCACAAAAACAATTTTTATACTCAAAACACTTGAATGATTGATTTTTTTAACTCTTGGATGATGAAAAATAATGTAAAACAATTTATTTATAACCCTAAGATGTTAAACTAGCTATTTATTATCCTTACACAATGTTCTAATACATTAAAATTTTTTGACTATTAAAAAAATATTTATTAAAGTGTGAATTTCACTCTTTAACGGTAGTATTTGAGGAGTTCAATGATACTATTTAAACCTATCATTTTACTACCCAACACATATCTAAAACTACTGTTTGACCATATAGAATAATCGTTGATCACTTGAAAAACATAAACTTATCCAAATAAATTCAATCCAATCCAAATTAATTTATAACACATTTATAAACTTTATAAACTCACAAGCACATCTAAAAC
>JAOXYD010251317.1:0-16389 GCA_028565735.1 Pinacopodium congolense
CTTTAGTAACCAAAAATTTGTGAGGAAAAAAAATTCCTCACTATATTATAAAATTCTTGTAGTGTAAGCAGGATTTCAAAATTATTTACATTGACCCTAGGTTAAATAATATGATCCATAGGCCTACCTCTGTTTTCTATTACTAAGTCCATCATGTTGGTTCTCTAGGTTTTTCCTGAAGTCGGAGAACTATACGTTCCTGAGGGCCTATTTCTATTGGCTCAAAATCAGCGTCACTAGATGTTTCTACTTCTAAAAGATTAGTCATAATAGCTCGTGATTCTTTCTTTTTCCTTTGCAATGCATGCTCAAGTTCCAGATCAAATTCTAACTACTCGAGATTTTAACACCAAGTATCCTTATAAACTAAAAGGAAATATCTCAATAAAAGTGAATACTAAGGGGTCATTTGGTGTCACTTTTGTTGTTGTTGTTGTTGTTTTGTGTTTATGTTTTTCTCATAAAGAAAAAAAAACATGTTTAATTGACATTTGTAATAAAAATAAAAAAACATATTTGTTTGAAATTTATAATAAAAATAATTTAATAATAATAACCAAATATGAAATAAATTTAAATTATTGGACAAAAATACTCTTATACACCTTAAAAATACACCGTTAGTTAATAGATTGTATTAATTATTCAATGTAAAAAATATGTTTATAAAATCCATTTTCAAAACATAAAAAAACAATTTTTTCTTGTTTCTTTGTTTCTATTTTTTTATTTTAAAAACAGAAAAACAAAACAGAATGTAATCAAACGCATTTTTTCCTCTGTTTCTCTGTTTATAGAAAAATAAATGACAACAAATAGGCCCTAACTAAACATGCAAACAACACTATGAAGCAGAAAGATATAATTGTAAAGTAAAAGCACAAATAATATTCAAAATGCATCATCTAGATCCAACATCACAAAATACTTAATAAATAAACATAACAACTAATTTTATTGTCATTTTTCTTACTATTAACTTAATTTATGCTATATTTCTCATTATTGATTTATTCTAACCCTACTTAACCTAGTAGGCCTGTATTTAATGGTCTGCCAACTTAAATCATCATCACAATCTCAATCACCTCCATGTGGATATGAAAAATATAATATATATGTTGGCACAGGGTACCCCTTATTCAAACTCATCTGATTTAGTACCCCGTTACCACTCCGGTACCTAACCATCAACACAAGACATCCCCGAGACTCAAGATACCCCGGTACTACTTTGGTACCTAGCTATCAACACAAGGTATCCTTGGGACTTAGGATGCCCCAATACTTGCTCCACGAATAGGTACTTAGCTACATTTCATCCATATCTCAACATCTCATCAATATGAAGACCATTAAACATATTCTATCCTAGGTAAGCCACTAATCCATCACTATTCTGAACTCAATTTAATATAATCCAATCCATCTTAATCAAATCTCAAGTTATTGTTATCAAAGAAGTCTATAATCTCAAATGTATTTGAAAACCATGCAAACAATACTCATCATGATGCTTAGGACAATTTATAATTCTTAAATTCACATTCGCTTGAACAATTTAGTATGCATTACAAACTATAAAGCAGGTAATAGTAAATAATCGCTTATTTCACTTTTTAATTTGTCAAGTAATTATAATTATTTCTCCAAAAACTTGCACATCCTAAAAATATGTATTTTAATCATAAATCATATAATATATGCAAAATATGCATTTTCAAGAAATAAAATCACAATATGCAATTTACACATAACTATAAGGATACAATCTAAGTTAATCTTACCTGATTTCTTGAAATAATTATTTTGTCAGGTCCAAACTACTCGCCAACTCAACTTTAGAACCTAAATATGTATAAAAATTATATTGGATCCTATTAGATCAATTTTAGGAGTAAATTCACCCAATTTACACTTTAAAAACCAAAACATCCCTTTTTATACAAAATTCCTAAATATTAAAAAATACATTTTCCTTCATTTATCTCTATAGTTGCTAAAATTCCAATAACATTTATTAAAATTCTCATTTTCCTTTTAATATTCTTTAAAATATCAAATTTATCCAACTTTTTCTTCCTTTTTTCCACATTTAACCTTACCCTTTTCTTTAAAATCCCAACATATCCCTCTCTACTCATCTTTTTCCCTTCTTTTCCCTACATTACCTTTAGTCTTTTTCCAAAATTCCTATAAAGCCCTTAAGATTTCCTCTTCCTCTCTTATCCTTTAACTTTACTCAAAATTACAAAACTACCAAATGTTTAAATTTCCTAAACTATCCCTAACTTTTCTAAAAATTACAAAAACCCCATCATCTTCTTCCTCTCCTTTCTCTCACCCGAATCCTATTCCCCTTTTTTTTGTTCATCTCTCCCTTCTCTCCCTTCTCTCACATCTCTCTCTCTCTCTCTCTCTCTCTCTCTCTCTCCGTTCCTCTTACTTTTTTTTTCCAGCTGAAAATATAACTTATTTAATACACATTTCTTCTAAAATTTCATGGAACCCTCTCCTTAAACCAATGAAACTAATATCTAAACTGGAAATTAACTTTAAAAGCATTTTAAATCACCAAGACAAAATGTTCTTCTCACCTTACCCAAATTCGATGTCTTTTACAGTGAAATTCCACCACCTCCTTCACTAATCCTTCTCCAATCTACTATAAAACAATTAAAGTTAGAAAAAAAAAGGAGCTGCAGGAGGAAATGCAAATTGAACTCACATGCTGGATTTCAATGGAAGGAAGAAAATGCAAGGACAACAAATGGAGAGGAAGAATTGTTTTGTTTATTTCTAGTTTTACTTAAGTTTAAGCTATGGGTCTGGTAGGGTTAAACAAAATTTGGGCTAACTCGGTCCAAAAATTTTCATGGGCTTTACATGTTAGGTTCCTTTATTTGTGTAAAAAAAAAATCAACACAGTTTACTTTTTGATTTGAGTCAAACGAATTTTAAAAGGTTGATCAATAAATTGAAAACTTTTAAGGGTTAGAAACTAAAGTGAACAAATTTCAAAAATTTGATTACTAGTAGATCTATTATCTCTTTATTTTATGCCTACAACTAATTTTTTAAATATTTGCAATATAATTAATTATAATTAGTTTTATTATATATATATATATATATTTTTGTTTAATTAATTAATGTATAAAATAAAATTCATTCGATAAATATACTTTAAAAATAAAATTACGATGAGATAATAATTATGATACTCATATTACATTTTACAATTATTTATAAATTAGTCCTAATCCTTACACTATTAAGATTGAATATTGATAAAAAAAAAAGGAATAGCACATGCTATTTTTCTTCTTTATAAAGAAAATACTACATTTCATAAACGAAAGTATAGAGATACTTAAACAAATATATTGGTATTTGTTAGACAATAATTCACTAAATTAAGTTGATATGAAAATTTCTTATAAAACATCTATTATATGTTTATGAAAATGTTTATTATGATAATGGTATAAACGATTACTAGATTTGAAATCTTTAAATTATCTCATATAAGGATCATTATATTTTGATATCACTTATGACATATTATTAATCAATAGTAGCTCGCTTAGTAATCATTTGGTATGACATTGACTACATGAAAGTAATTGATTAATAAATGTAAGACTTGTCACACAGAGATTAGGGGAAAATGTTATATTATTTTCGATTAATATTAATTTGAGAAATCTTTGGCCAAGTAAAATGACAATTTAAAAATAGTTTTTAAATGTTAATTAACTACTAATGCTTAAGAACTAATATGATCAAACTCTAATAAACTAGACATTAATTTTATGTTTTATATCTAATCAAAATATTGTATAATAAAAGGATTCAATTATACATAAAATTCATACACAAAAAAGATAATTAAAATTCTTTGACATTCCTATATTTAATGATCACAATGTGCTATTAAACACAAATCTTAATTTATAGATATAAAGTATTTTATTAGAGAATTAAAGATAATATAAACAAGTTTAATTTATTTATTCTTAGATAAAATTTAATATTATAATATATATTTGAAAATTTATTATAATATATACATTGTTAGCATATTTAAATACCTAATGAGTTACATATAAAAAAGATTGAAGAGAGAAAATATAATTTAATCAAGATGGACTTAATTATGAAGTCTAAGAAACTTTAATGTCAAAAATAAAAAAATTTCATAAATAATGATTAGTATTAGGTTTAACTAAAATTAAAATTAATTCTAATTAAATTTTGTCTAGAAGTATCCTTTGCTCCCTAATATTTTGGAAAAGGTTTCTCTTACTCCCTACTATTATTTAGAGTATCACTTTATCCTTAATATTTGCATAATGATATAATTTGGCTCATAAATCCTAACTCTTTTAAAATTCTATTAAATTTACATATTTGGCAAGCCAATGTGGTAATACAGGGCCCTTGTTTGAGTTTGTCTTTTCTTTAAAAAAAATTCTAAGTTATTTTTTAATTTTAAAAGCAGTGCTACATTAATATTAATAGAGGCTATTGAACTAAAAGAGGTTCTATCTAATTTTGATGATGACAAAACACTTTTTCTACTAATATTGTGTGTTAATGTATGATAAGAATATGTATCTCATTGAAGTATGAAAGTTTGAAGTATCGAATAGTTAGAAACTTAGTAGATCACAGGCTGGAGGAAAAAGGTCGACCGAAGCAACTGATAGACCGAACGAAGCATAAATAGTGAGTGGTCGACCAATCCAATAAATAGGTACACTAAATGAAGAAAAACAAAGAAGGTCAGTTAATCAAACTCCTCCTATTGGTTGATTGAATGAGAAGATTACGGAGAGGAAGATCAAGAATAGTCATATTATGCAATGGTAATAAGTCTTAAAGAAGAAGATGAACATTGGAGATTTCACATCAACTAATTGATCCTGATTAAAAGTATAAATTGGAGGATTAGTAAGAGAGAAAAGCATAGACGAGCAATATTGAATAAATTTTAAATTATCTTGTGTATTAAGAAAGTGTTTTGAGTCTTGTTGTTCTCGTGTGAAGTAAAGTTTTGTGAGGCTTGTTATTGTACTACCTTTGATCGTTATTTTTCACTAAGATCTTGTACTAGAGAGGTTATTCTTAAGCCTTCAAAAAGGAACTTGACAAGGTTATTCTTGATCCTTAGAAAAAGAATAAGAGGGTTATCCTTGAGCTTCAAAAAGAGTTTGTAAGTTGTCAACATTGAAATTCTTATCTGTATTGCGTTTTCATCTTTTATTCAATATTATAAACTTACTTCATTTTATTTGTGCATTTCAATGCTTTTGTCTCTAGCTTCTGCAAGTTTTGTGGTGCTTTGCATAAGAATTTTACCATATAATTTACCCCCTGAAGTTCCATATAGGACCAAAAAGTAGTATCAAAGCTTAGGGCTCACATATAGTTTTAATTCCCAACGAATTAGTGAGAAAAGATCCATGGTATTAGGTTTGTTATGCCAATAAGAGAAGGTGAATTAGTCTTTAAAAATCTTTCACAAAATAAACACTATAATATATGCAAAAGCTTAAACAAGTAGCATAAATTCACCCAATCAAGTAAATATCATAAGTGCAGAATAATAAAGAGTAAGAGACAAGAGAAAGACATCGTATGTATTATTGTTTAGGTTATCCACTTGCTTTTAGTCCAGTCTCCAACTTCACTATTGAGATTTAGTTCTTATTCCAACTTCAATAACAATAAATCATTCAATTACAATCCTTTTTCATAGGCTAAAGGAGAACCTTTCACTCACTTATTTTTCCTAGGCTTAAGAATAACCTCTCAAAGACTCACAAGAATAACTTAATAAAAAATTACTTCTCTCAACTTTACTTGATATAATCAAGAGGCCTGAAGAATGAATGCAAACTACAATGTACTAAAACCTCATAAAATACACATTAACATTAAAAATTGACTTGAAGGACAAAGACTTGTATAAAACACTCTTATATTGATTTGTAAAAGATGTGACAAAAGACTTGTACTCTCAAATAAAATTTCTCATCTTACAAGTTAAAAAAACTAGCTTATTTATACTCATCATTCTTCAATATACCCATTATACAATGGTCTTAATATCCGTTTTCTAATGGATAAAAACAAATAAATGATTTGACTGTTATATAATCTAGCGAATCATGTCTTTATTAATAAAATTCGCAACATTCGGTCGATTGATAGACCTTTGTCTTCAGTTCGATTGACCAACTTGCATTTGGTTGACTGATAGACCTTTATCTTCTGTTCGGTCGACCGATTAAACTCATCCTGTTGATCTATATTAAAACTAAACATACTCTTCTGATTAAACAAAGTTAAAGGCTTAACTTTAAACCTTTCTCTTTAAAACACTTATTATCTTAACTTTACGCAATCTTAACCAATTAAGATAATTATCAAGAAGGTAAAATTAAATCTAAAATATGTATGTATAAATGACCAAAAATAAGCCTTTTGAACACACCTAACTAAAATCAAGTAAAGTTTACATTAATCAAGACATAAGCAAACCAATTTGAACTAAAGAACTTCTTCAAACTTGAGTATTCATTTGATTTTTTGTTTTCTTCTTCAAGACTCCATAGTTGATCAACTTGAGCTTTGTTTAACCTATCTTTAAAACATACTTAGAAACATACACATTAGTATCAAAGGTTGTTTTGTCATTACCAAAATAAGATGAAACTATCCTTAGTTTAACATATGGCATACTTCATGAATTATGTAGGTTCTTCATCTAACCAAGAAGGTCATAATCCTCATAGAACCCCTTTCTTTGATGGAACCAATTACATTTATTAGAAGAATATGATGAGATGTTATTTAATGGTTGAGAATACCAAATTATACATGATGGTGTCACAAAAGTTTACTCTGCCTACCAAACTTGTAGGAAACAAACTAGTGTTAAAAAAAGATAATGAATGGAATATAAAAGAAAAGAGATTGATATCCTTAAAGTGTAAGTCTATGCATATTTTTTATTGTTTTTTGAGTATGGAAGAGTATAATAGGATTTTTATGTGTGAAACTGCATATGATATATGGAATACCTTAGAAATCACACATAAAGGTACTAACTAAGTTAAAGAAACCAAGATAAGCATGCTTACTCATGATTATGAGTTATTTAGAATGATGCATGATGAGAATATTTCTTCTATGTATGCACATTTTAATAATATCATAAGTGCATTAAAAGGTCTAGGTAAGACCTATTCTAGTGTCGATCTTGTTAGGAAAATCTTAAAATCTCTACCAAAGACAGGGGAAGTAAAGGTGACGGTAATACAAGAGTCTAATGATCTCAACACACTTCCTCTCGATGAGCTTATTAGTTCACTGTTGATGTATGAGATGAGGATGAAGAATATTAATGAAGATTAAGAAATGCCGAAAAAGAACAATGTAGCATTTAAAGCAGTTAAAAAGGAGGAAAAAAATAATGAAGAATCATCATTTAGCAGTGAAAACAAGAAACTTGCACTTATCATGAGAAGGCTACAGAAGTTCATGTGAAATGATTCAATGTGTTAAAAAGGTACACATTTCTCTAAAAATAAATTATCCAACATAACATGTTTCGAATGTAGTGAAAAAAGACAATTGAGATTGCAATATCCACACCTACAAGAAGAAGAGGAAAAAAGATGAAAAGAAAGAAAAGAAGGCATGAAAGAAAGAAAAGAAAGACTATAAGAAAAAGAAAGCACTAAAGCCATTTGATCTTAGTCAAATGATTTCAAAGAAGAGGAAGTATCCATCATGTGCTTTATGACGCACAATAAGGTATGTCCCTCTCCTAGTGAAAATGAATACAAATGTGATTATTTTTGTGATGAAGTTTTAGAACACATTGAAGAGTTAACTAAGAAGAACAAGGAATTGCATGATAAACACAAGAGAACCTTAGAAGAGTTAGATGCATGTAAATTAGAAAGTGAAAATATTAGAAAGGACATGGTTTTGATTAACAAAGCCAATGATGAACTAGTTAACGAAAATAAGTCCTTAAAGAAAGAAATCGAATCCCTTAAGGAATTACTTGAAAATTTTAATAAAGGAAAAGAAAAACTAGAAACATTGTTAAATGTTTAAAAATTTAGAAATGACAAACGTGGATTAGGATATAGCAATGAACCATCCTCTAGCAAACCATTTTAATTAAATGGAAGAATCTAGAAGATGAAATCTCAGTTAAAAATATTTATAATGACCATAGTATATCATAATCTAGACATTATGCTTTCATATACGCTCAAAAGCCTAAGAAATTTCTCTAATTATTTTCAAAGAACTCACAATTTTTTTAGACCAAGAAACATTTATAGATCTTACACTCCTTTATTTTGCTCTTGTTGTAAATGCTATGGTCAAGTTTCACATTTTTGTTATAATCGTTTGAATAACTTGTCTAATGAATATAAGATGCATAATACATAAAGAACCAAAACGATTTGGCTCCCAAAAGTTAGATAAATCTTTATATGTACATTAGGTTTATTTATTGTGTGTCTACAAACGATTATCTTCTTTTTACATGCATATGTTCGGTCTACCAACCATGAGATATTGGTTAACCTAATGAACATCGGTTGACCGATAGGCCAATTAGATCAAATGATAGGCCAATTCGATCGACCGATATGCCTTTACCTTATCTTATATGTTTTAAACTTTGTTGTACCCAGATTAAAACTTTGTTAAACTTTATTTGTAATTCTTTATAGTATTCTGTCTTGGTTTTATAGATTAGAGATTATCAAAACTAAAAGAATGAGTTAGGTTTGTTACTAACAGTTAAGGACCCAAAATAAGATAGGTAACTAAATCTATTTTCTTATTTCGTAGGACATTAAAAAGAGAAACAAATAGTATGTAGATAACGATTTTTCATGATATATGACTGGTGATCCCTCACCATTCATCACATTTAAAATTAAGGATGGAGGATTCGTCACTTTCAGTGATAATGCCAATAGTAAGGTAATTGGCATAGGAGAAGTACGTAACAATATTATTCTTTGATCAATAATGTACTGCTTGTTGAAGGTGTAAAGAATAATTTGTTGAGTGTTAGTAAATTATGTGATAGAACTTACAAAGTAAGTTTTGCAGAAGATGAATGCGTTATATGTAAAATGAATAATGATAGTATTGTTTTCTTAAGAAAAAGAGAAGGAAACATTCATATTGTTGATTTATACAATGTAACTAATCTTGAAGATAAGTGTTTGATCTCTTTAAGTGAGTGTGCTTGGACATGACATCGACGGCTTAGACATACGAGTATGGAACTCCTCTCGAAGCTTAATTCAAAGCAACTTGTTATAGGTCTTCTAACTTTGAAATACGAGAAAGATAAAGTATGTGGAGCATGCCAAATTGGAAAGCAAGTAAGAAGCTCTTTTCAAAGTAAAAAATCTGTAACATCTTCTAAACCATTTGAATTACTTCATATGGATTTGTTTGGAACTATCAGAGTAGTTAGCTTAGGAGGAAAATCATATGCTTTTGTTATTGTTGATGACTTTAGTCGTTTTACTTAGGTTTTGTTTTTAAATAAAAAAGATGAATGCTTTAAATCCTTTGTTAGTTTTGCAAAGAAAATTCAAAATGAAAAATTATTGTCTATTATATCTATTAGAAGTGATCATGACAGAGAATTTGATAATGACATATTTGAACATTTTTGTAACGTGCATGGCATCTCTCAGAACTTTTATATACGTAGGAAACCAAAACAAAATGGTGTGTTAGAAAAAAAGAATAGATCTTTACAAGAAATGGCTCGTGCTGTGATAAATGAGTATGATTTACCTAAATATTTTTGGGCCGAAGCTGTTACATATTCATGTTATGTCATCAATAGAGTAAACATTAGACATAAATTAAATAAAACACCTTATGAAATTTTAAATAGTAAGAAGTTGAAAATTAGTCATTTTAAAGTCTTTAGTTACAAATGTTATATCTTGAACACTAAAGATAGTTCGGGAAAATTTGATTCTAAAATAAATGAAGCCATTTTCATAGGATATTCATTAACTAGTAAAGCATATAGAGTTTATAATAAGAACTCTCATGTTGTAGAAGAATCCATGCATATTTTCTTTGATGAGACTAATCCTTTCGAAAGAAAGAAAGTGATTGAGATTGATGATACAGATTTATCCAAGGAATTAGAGAATCTTTCACTTAAAGATGCAGAATGAACATCTCAAGAGTCAATTGTTGAACCAAGTGCCGAAAGGAGAAATGAAGAGTTACCAAGAGATTGAAATACAATCATCCCTCTGACCAAATTATAGGTGATATCCACCAAGAGGTAATCTTTTGCTCTCATTTTAATTTATCACATCTTGCCTTTATTTCAAAAATTGAACCTAGGACTATAGATGATGATAATTAGATCTTATCTATGAATGAGGAATTAAATCAATTTGAACAAAATAAATTTTAAACCTTAGTACCTAGACCTATATATCACTCGATAATAGGTACTAAATAGGTTTTCAAGAATAAATTAGATGAACAAGGAAATATTATTAGAAAAAAAGCAAGATTAGTAGTTAAAGGGTATAATTAAGAAGAAAGAATAGACATGATGAAACATTTTCCTCTGTAGCTAGATTAGAAGCCATTCATCTTTTACTTGCATTTTCATCTCATATAGGCTTTAAAATTTTTCAAGTGGATGTTAAAAGTGAGTTTTTGAATGGTTTTATACAAGAAGAAGTGTATGTTGAGCAACCCCCCGATTTTAAATGACATGATGCAACCCGAACAAGTTTTCCAACTATTCAAAGAATTATATAGTTTAAAAAAAGCACCTAGAGCATGGCATAATAGATTAAGTGCTTTTTTTTCTTGAAAATAGATTTGAAAAGGGTAAAGTGGATACTACTTTGTTTATTAAGAAAGATAAAAATGATTTGTTGATTGTTCAAATATATATAGATAATATTATCTTTGGTGTTACTAATGAGCATTTATGTTAAGAGCTTGCTAAGTATATAAGTAGGGAGTTCGAGATGAGTATGATAGGAGAATTGAATTTCTTCCTCGAACTCTAGATCAAACAAATAAATGATGACATCTTCATTAACCAATCGAAGTATATAAGAGAACTACTAAAGTGCTTTGGCATGGATCAAATGAAACCCTTGGGCACTCCAATGAGCACATTTATAAAGTTAAATAAGGATGAAGATGGTAAAGAGGTAGATGTAAAATAATATTGAGGTATGATTAGTAGTTTATTGTATTTGACTGCTAGCCGACCTGAAATTATGTTTAGTGTTTATTTGTGTGCATGTTTTCAATCTTCACTTAGAGAATCACATCTATTAGATGTTAAATTTATTTTGTGATATTTGAGTGGTACATTTCATTTAGGACTTTGTATCCTAGAAATGAATGTTTAGATTTAGTTTTTTATTCAAATTCTGACTATACAAGAAGTCTATTAGATAGGAAAAGTACATCCAGTGCATGTTATTTCTTAGGAAATGTATTAGTTTTATGGTTTTGTAGAAAATAAAATTCTATTGCATTGTCTATGGCAGAAGCTGAATATGTGCCAGTAATTGTTGAACTCAAGTCTTATAGCTTAAACAACAACTTAAGGGCTATGGTTTGAATCTTCGTAAAATTCTCATACGATGTGATAATACTAGTAGTATTTGTTTGACAAAGAACCCCATTCAACATTATAGGATTAAGCATATTGAAATTCATTATCATTTTATTAGAGATCATGTTCAAAATGGAGATATAGAACTTAAGTTTGTTGATACTTTGCATGAATTAGCCGATATCTTCACTAAATTTCTGAGTAAAGATTGTTTTTGTATGATTAGAAGAGGAATTGGCATGATTGATAGACATTCACTATATTATCTTATGGCTTTGTGTTGATTCCAAAAAAGGGGAGAAGGTATATGATATTCTGTCTATTCTTATATCTTGTACATGAATTGAGGCAGAGTCTAAATGAATGAAATATTAAATTCCTGTTTAATTTAGGGGGAGTTTAACGTTTAAATTATTTTTAATATCCCATAATTTTATCATACCAAAAAGGGAGAGATTATTGAATGAAAGGAGGTTCTATTTAATTTTGATGATGACAAAACACCTTTGCTACTAATATTGTATTTTAGTGTATGATAGGAATAAATATCTCGCTGAAGTATAAAAGTTTGAAGTATCGAAGAGTTAGAAACTCAATAGATTGCAGGTCGAAGGAGAATAGTTGACCAAAGGAGAGTTAGTTTACTTAAGGATAAACGAAGGGATCAAAATGAATATTCAATTATCCGAACTGATATTGGTCAATTGAATGCATCTATGTAGGGAATCGGTCGATTATATAAAGTGACGGGTTGACCCAATGAAGCATAAATGATAAGTGGTCAACCAATACAATATACCGACTAATCAAATAAAGAAAAACAAAGAAGGCCAGTAGATCGAGCACCTCCTATCGATCAACCGAATGAGAAGATTATGGAGTAAAAGATAAGAAATTGTTATATTATACAATAGTAATAATTATTAAAGATGAAGATGAATGTTGGAGATTGCACCACAACTAATTGATGCTAATTAAGAGTATAAATTAAAAGATTAGCAAGAGAGAAAAGCATAGATGAGAAATACTGAGTAAAGTCTGAATTCTCTTGTGTTTTGAAAAAGTGTTTGATTCCTTTTGTTCTTGTGCAAAGTAAAGTTTTGTGAGGCTTGTCATTGTACCACCTTTAATCATTATTTTTCACTAAGGTCTTATACTAGAAAGGTTATTCTTGAGCCTTCAAAAATGAACTTTGCAAGGTTATTCTTGATCCTTAGAAAAAGAACAAGAGGGCTATCCTTGAGCATTAAAAGGAGTTTTTAATTTGTAAACATCAAAATTCTTATCTGTATTCCGTTCTTATCTTTTATTCAATATTATAAACTTACTTCCTTTTATTTGTGCATTTCAATACTTTTGTGTTTAGCTTTAGCAATTTTTGTTAAAGTGTTGTTTTGCTTTGCATAAGAATTTTATCATCTAATTCAGCCTCTCTTAGGTGTCATATATGACCAATAGAGGCTTAGATTGCCAAGCTAGCATGTCATGTGTACAAATTCAATAATAATTTATCAAAATCTTAACAAAGTTAGGATTTAGGGACAAATTGTATCATTTTGTAAACTTTAGAGGGCACGTTAAACTTTTTCTAAAACACTAGGGATAAAGTGGTAACCTAAATAACGTTATAAGGCAAGTTAAATCTTTTTAAAAATGATATAAGGCAAAGCACATCTTTGACTTCAAGTTTAATTGAAAATAAAATAATATTTTAATTAAATTAATAAAAGGTTCAAATCCTACTATAAATAAACATATACATAAGCTAACTCCTAGTTTAATTCTTTCTATATTACTTATAGAGTTATTTTAGCTTGTTTATATGGATATTATTTGAGGCCATATATTTATGCAACTATGATGATTTTTTACATAGCTTATAGATTTGATGGGAGTTATAAGAAAGAAAATCAACCTTTATAATAAGGTATAATTTATGATCCATGCTCTACTGTATTTATAAACTATTCATATTATAGAATTATAATGATCTTGAATTTGAAAAAATAATTATTTTTTTTACTGTATGTGATGAGATCACGTCCCAATTTTTCAATGCTCTATTGGTATGGCAAAGAAGGAATGAACAAGCAAAAGAAATGATAATGGTACATAAGATTTATTATTGCTATCTCATGCTATATATAAGGCTTCTTGATAAGTTTGTTATTCATAAGTAATAAGTTATTCCAATTTTTTTAAAACATTAAGAACATATTCTCATTTAGATCTTTTTATAAAGAGATAACATCCCAAAAATTGGAAAATAAGGTAATCATTACTCTTTTAAGGTTATTTTGGTAGTTATTTGATGCAGTGTATATCGTAGATTTTCTAAAGGTTTTATGAAACCCTTTGAAGAATCAAGAAATTTAATAGAAAACTCAACATAATATTCAAAACTGATCTAAAGTTTTTAAAAGTGGCTGCAAAAGAATAGTATAAAACCTTAAAAATAATTAAGGACAAAAAATTATTTTGTACTTAAATAGAAATAAAAATAATAATGATAGCTTTACGTCTGTCTCCTCCACTTAAAAAAAAAAATGTCCTCGAGTTTTGGTGTACCTGCTTCTTTTGGGACCTTTTCAACTCCTTTTTCTTCCTTTGTAAATATGACTTTAGTATCGTCATTTTAGTGATTGATTTAAAACATTTAGGTTTTCTTCCTAATTCTTTCCCAGATTGGTCCTCCACTTGCAAGTCAGCCTCTTTGTTTACCACCTGCTTTACCACTAGAGCATGCATCTGCTTAATTTTTTTAACTTTTGTGTCGAACTTTTGTGTAATAGATAAGAACACACTACTGTTTATCGTTGATTCCTTGCTTTTTAATGGTAGCAATTTATATTCACTCCATTCTTCTCCAATATGTATTTGTTACTTCTTCCTGAGTACTGAACGTCCACATCATAATACCATGACCTCCTTAATAATAAATGACAAACATCCATATAGATAACATCACAATATACTTCGTCTTTATACCTGCCAATAGAGAATGAGACCCGCACCTCTTCATCACCTCTATCTTGTCTACTGCGGTTGTGATCCACCCTAAGGTATATGGATTCAGATGTTTCTCTATATATAGTCTTAGTCTCTCCACTACCCCATTTCCAATGATATTCTCACAACTTCCACTATTAATAATTATTCCGAACACTTCATCATAAAGAATATATCTCGTACAGAATAATTGGTGCCTCTATGTCCTATACTTTTGTTTAGACGTCAACATTAGCTCTTAACCATATAAACCTGGCCTTCATTAGCATCAAAATCTTCCTCCTTATCACCATATGCTTCACAATAAATTCCTTCGTGTTTATTATCTCTCTCTACACTATTTACTATCTTTCTCAAGGGATATTCATTCGGCTTATGCCTAGGTTGACTACATTTAAAGCACTTGCCTATAGTTGGTTTAACGTATGGGTTCTTGGGCGTCTTTACCTCCTTATCTCTTACTTCTGTCACAAGCCTCTTCCCAATAGCTTTATCCACTATATCTCGAGTATCATGACCACCACCCCATGAAGCATATTCCTGTATTAGTTTAAACCTCTTGATAAAGTTTGGAATTCTATAACTCTCCATACTTCTCTTGATATATTCATGTTGCATCATCTCCATCTTAAGAGCCATATTTTTTACCTCAGAAAATGTGCACATAACCTATACTCCAATCATATCTTAAAGCGTTGACCTCAACCCTTCCAAGTATTTGGCCACCTACTGTCCTTCAGACTCAAGGAGATTGTTTTAGTCTTTCAATCTTATGAACTCTGTGGTGTATTTATACACTGTCCAACCACCCTAATTGTAGTACTGGTACTACTGGAATAAAATGTGCTCATCATCTAGCGACAAGAACTTTTTTTTCAACAAAAATTTCATCCTGTACTAGGTTTGCACAAGCCATTTCCTTCACGTTCTCGCCACAATTAAATTTGCTCCTACCACACGAAAGCTCCCCCTTTTAGTTGACATGCTATAATTGTAAATCTTTTCTCGGGTGTAATCTCCAAGTAGTCAAAGAACCTGTCAACTTCTGCAATTCAGTCCAAGAAATTTTCAATTCTTGTTGGCCCTATATGGCACTTAAGTGAGGGGTGAATTAGGTTCTTAAAAATTCTTTTGAATATTATTAAATATAAGTCTTTTTATCAATTTCAATTAAATAAGGAAGTTAAGTAATAATTTAATTATATAAATTAAATAAAAAAATAAATTAAACAATTAAATTAAATGTATAAAAATAAAAGAGAAAGGGAAGAAGAGACACAATCGATTTATTCTAGTTCAGAGCAATTCACTTACCCTACATCTAGTCTCCAATACCACTATTGAGACTTTGTTCTTATTGCAATTAACAAGAATACACAATACACAATACACTCTTTCTTTAAGGCTCTAGGATAACCTTTCACTCTCCCTTTTTAAGGCTTAGGAATAACCTCACAATACTTCCTTTCCTAAAGTTAAATGAGAATCTCACACCCAATAACACCATAAAAATATAACAACTTTAACTTCACCACAAGCTTATAAACACTCAAGAATACTCAATAATAATACAAAAACACTTTCAATACTTCTTGGATACTTATTCATCTCTAAACAATACAAAACTCACATATTTATACTCATTCCAAGACCAAATAGTCGTTGCTCCAATGTGCTTCTTATTTAATAATATACCTGCTGGAAAT
>JAOXYD010251328.1:0-16389 GCA_028565735.1 Pinacopodium congolense
TACATTATCTTCTAGGAATAATCTAAAGTAGCAAATCTTAAATTCAATTTTCAAGAAATAGTAATACTCATAAGGGTATATAACGAGGGATCTCATACAATGTAAGATGAGATATTAAAATTTAAGTTAATCCTTTTTCTATTTATTTCTACAGATATATAGTACGAGTCATATGTTATGATATTAACTCATTTTTTCTTTTATTCATATAATACCATATAAATGTTAAATCAAATATACATAATGTATGACTTAAGCTCATTTATCTACTTTAATTTTTATCTTTTCAAACTCACATCTAATAGCCCATGATAAATATAAGGTCATTTCATCACTCTAAACTAATTTTATTGCATTCTTTATTTAAGAAGGCATTAATGATTTAACTTTTACTCTCAGTTATCACCTAGATAATAGATCCTTAATCTATCTCATCTCTAGTCATAACTAATAATAGAAGTGATTGCCTATATGAGAGATTCAATTTCTTATCTGTCTAATATATACACTTTTTAACTTATGAGAAATGAATTTACATAAATTAAACATATTTAAAAATAATAAGGGCATATAGTTAAACAATGTCAACATTCATTCGACATTGAAACGTGACAATATAATGACTAAATATTCATGTAGAAATGTTTATAAAATACATTTTAATATTTACGTAAACCTAATGTCTTCACATGCCTAATGTATGTATCTTAGGAAAATGACTTTGTCATTGAGTTTGTCTCCATATCATGTGTAAATATAAATTTCAAGTTCACTTATCCTAATGTAATTATATCTTTCAAATAATTATACTTAGTTTTACAATGATATTTAGGATATTTAGTATAAGAAATCGATGCTTGTCTGTCACCATCATCTATTACTAAATCACCACTATCTTTAATTATTTCTAAATTATCCATGAATCGTCTGAGCCATAAAAATTCTCATACTATAGTTTAAAATATTATAAATTCAGTTTCCATTGCGGATAATACAACACAGAATTATTTCTCACTTTTTTATAATATTGTACAGTTGTTGAATAAGAATATAAATCCCAAGGGAGATTTTCTTTCATTTAAATTTCCTCCATTAACTGCATCCATATAATTTTATATATGTAGATCATTGCATTATTAACATAATGTATAATTACTAGTACCTTCTAGATACTTCATTACTCTCTTTACTACTTTCTGATGTACTTGTCCTTAATTTTACTGATTTTTGCTCATCATTCCAATAACATAACAAATATATGATATTGCACATATTATTGAATATATAAGATTTTCAATTGCATTGGAATAAGAAAATTCCTTCATTTGTTATTTTTCTTGTGTCATCGATGGGCAAAATTTCTTACTGGGCTTTTCACCCTTAGCTATAGGATTATCAATCAGTTTACAATCTTACATTCGCAAATGTTCAAGTATCTCTTAAATGTGTAACATTTGAGAAAGTGATAATATTCTCTTTAAATGATCTTCCAAAATCTTAAATCTAAAATTATATGTAGCTTTTCATATATCTTTCATCTTAAATTTAGATGATAACTAATTTTTATTTTCTTAAGAAATGCAAAACCATTATAAATAATCAAAATATCATTCATAAACAAAGATAAAACTGAAAATTCAATTATTCTTCCATCACCTTATTCATTTATAAACATATACTCTTTTGAATTTTCAAAGTATTTAATAAAGATATTTTTCTTCTTTCAAGGCATAATTTCCCATGTTTATGAGAGAATTCATAAACATAAGTAGCATACCTAAGGTCTTAAGTTTGTTATGTCATATTTTCTACCTATTCACAACTTATATAGGGTGCACATAACTGATTTTGTAGGTACTAGATTAAGTATATAAGTGACTCTTAGCAAGGTATGGTCCTAAAAAATATTATCAACAATTTTTTTATATCATCGTGGACTTAATCAATTTTTTATAGTATCATATTTTGTCTTTTAGCGATACTATTTTGTAATATGTTCTAGGAATAGTCAACTATCTTTTTATTTCTTTTTCATCACATAATATCTTGAGATTATCGTATAAGTATTCTTGATCTTAGTCAGTCTTTAATTTTTTTTATTTTCTTATCTAATTGATTTTTCAACAAATTCATAAACTTTATGAAGCAATCTAATGCTTCTAATTTGTTAGAAATTAGATAGACATAACAATAACGAATATAGCCATTTATAAAAGTGATGAAACACATAGCTTTATATGTTTCCTTTACATTTATTAGATCACATATGTTAAAATGAATTAATTGTAACGAATATGTAGCTCATGCTCTTTGTCCAAATGGCTTTCTTACCATTTTACCAACTAGACAATATTCACAAGTAGGCAAATCTACTTAATTTAGATTACCTAATAGGCCTTTTCTTGCTAATAGATTTATTCAATTTTGATTAATATGACATAATCTAGCGTGTAATAAAATTGCATCAATATTAGACTTACTAAATGAAGCAAATAAAGAATGGGTAATATTATTACTTGCATCAACTATGTCTAGAACAATAAAACCATTTAACATAATGCCATGACCATAATAAATCTGATCAAGGTACAAATCTATGCCATCATTATGGAAGTTTATATTAAAACTAAGTTTAACTATTATCAACACAAATAAAGATTCTATTGAATCTTTAAACCATATAATACTTCATGTAGAAGTAGGGGATGGTCACCATGTATGACTAACTTATATATGCCAATCTATCATGTTCCATGTATGATTTTATTAAATTTTATGAAGGTATTCCTATCCTTTTTCTATATAGTTGTTTTTTCCTAAGTCTGCAATCCATAAAAGATATGATTCAATTAAAAAGATATAATAATAGACATTCATAAAATAAATGTAATGTGCTATGGGATTGTATCTTTTTAGGCTCACTATAATTTTAACCAAAGTGACCCTTGTTACCACAATTATCTAAAAGGAAATTTTTATTCTCAATGTTGGTTCCATCAGGTCTTTTACAAATCTTGGGTAATGTGGTTAAGACTTTTATTCTTTTTCTAATTATGCCCACAATGATAACTACGCTTCTTATTGACAACTCTGTAAGTTAGACCCAACATTGTATACCTTAGAAGTCATTTTTAAAGCATTAAGACATTCTTTCTTTAATATAAGGTTCCTCGTAACATCATCCATCGTCTTGATATTTTTTTCATTATGAATCAAATGCATCATTATATGCTCCCAACTTTGAAGCAGAGAATGAATTACTATTGACACTTGTTGCTCATCACATATTACATGACTAGTATCTCTTAACTCAATATTTATATTTCACACGTGTTTTAAATGCCTTTACATTTATATAATCAACACATTTCTTATAAGTATCAGACTTGATAGTGAGTAACCTTAATTTAGTTCTAAAGATACTTTTGAAATGTGAGGTTAAAAGTGGACAACATGTCCTTAGCATGATTTATACTTTCTAAACTCAAGTGTGATATCATTGTCCATGTTACTTAGTAATATAATGTAAGCTTACGAGTTCTTCTTTTTCCTAATCTCATATGTATTATAGTTTCTTTTATATTTAGTCATATTACCATCCTCAGAAAATATCCATGGTTATGTTTAATGATTTTAAAGCCTCATGCTTCTCCAGTATATATTAGATTTATGTTTCATATCTCATAATTGTCGTCTTTAATCTCTCACTCTTATTGAATTTAGTGACAATGTTCTATAATGCAATAATCATGTTTGAAACACTAACTTTCTACAATAGAAGAGAAATATTGTAGTTACATATTATTATCATTTGATTTATACACTGAGTAAATAATTAGAATTTAATTATTTATGAAATTGAAAGATCACATATATAGTCAATCATCATTTATTTAGCAATTAAATACTACATATCACACTCAAATGCAGTTCAAGTAATAAGAACTTATTCCTAATTTTGTTCAATTAAACAAATTAGTTTATCATTAATTAAAAACTTATATTTAAAATTTTAACTTAATTAGAAACTTATTTCTACTATCATTCAACTAAACAAAATAGTTAATTTAATTAGAAAACATATTTCTAATTTTTATTCTAATAAAAAACTTATTTCTATTATTTTTTATTCAACTAAACAAATTAGTTTATTTTAATTATAAATTTTATTTCTAATTTTTATTCAATTAAATGAATTATTTTATTTCAATTACAAAAATCATTTCAAATTTTATTCTAATCGAAAACTTATTTCTAATTATTATTCAACTAAACATATTAGTTTATTTTAGTTAGAAGACTTATTTATAATTTTATTATAATTAAAAACTCATTTCTAATCTTATTTTCAACTAAACAAATTAGTTTACTTTAATTGGAATTTTTTTTATTTTATTCTAATTAAAAAACATTTCTAATTTTTATTTAATTAAAAAATTATTTTATTTTAATTAAAAAATAAATTCTAATTTTTATACTAATTAGAAACCTATATCTAATTTTTATTCAATTTTGAAATCTTTGAACCCCCTTTTATTTTAATTTTGATTGTTTATTATATATATATTTTTTTTAATAAATGAAGGAGGGTGGGACTGCTGACATGTGTAATCTGTTAGATGTGTGCAGTGCACACACATGCATCAGACTTTATTCCACTAGATGGGGTGAGTGCAATCTCCTACTTCTCCCCTATCTTTTTCTTTTATTATTTTTTGTTTTCTCTATTTCTTTTTTACTACTTCTTTCTTTCTTGGCCTTTGTCCACTATACTCTTCTTTGCCTCTTGCCCCTCAAATCAGAGGTCTTATGTCCATCATACATCACACATTTCTTGCCCTAGATTTGGTTGTTGTCGCTCTCCCAAGCAGCTACAAGCTACAAATCTCTTACTAATAACTCATTGGCAATAGAAGACACAAGAAAGAAAAAAAATGTCGATAACTACTGAAAACATAAAAAGGAACCGGTGACTAGATTTAATGGGAACACATCAACCATTTACTAGCATTCAAAACCATTCATAATTCTCATTTATAATTTCCAACTTTTTCTCTTTTATGAAGGAATGGGATTAATAAATAATCAACTCTTCATGTCTTCCAAACCCTTTGTGAATCAAATCAATAGATAATCTAATTTTTATTCTAATTAGCATAATTAGTATATCAAAAAGTATCAAGAATTAAAACAAAGCTAAACATTTATTCTGAAACTAGAGAAAAATTAGAGAACTACATCTTTTCAAAAACGGACATTGTTCTAAATAATATAAAATAGAATCAGACTTAAAATTTTAAAATTAGTTCTATTTTTTATTTTTTGATCAATCCTTATTTTTGATAAATATTCATATCATTTTTTCCTCAAGATGATTTACATATTAATTAAGTTTTAAGTTTTAATTTAAATATTTTTAACAATTTAAGGTTTAATTTAAATATTTTTAAAATGTTATAGTTTAATTTGGTCATTTTGAAACATTATAATCTGACTTAAATTTAGATATAAATATTAAGGTTCAAATTAATTAACAAGAGATAGCTACCCTTTTATAAATGGAAAAGTAGAAACAATTTCTAAAATACATCTTTGAGGACACCTTATTTAGTCCCTAAACTAATATTTTATATAATGAGAAGGGTTTATTGGTAGGTCCCACCAAATAAAGGGAAAAAATAAAAAAAATAAGTGGCTCTCTTCTTTGTTAAAGTTGGTTGCTATGTTTTCAATAATGGTGTGCTTGGTATGCTATTCTCCTGTTAAAGACGTGTTCTTCAATTTCAATTATAGTTGTTGTTCTTTTCTTATATATATGTAGTAGATGAAATACAGAGAGACACAAAGAGAAAACAAAAGAAATCAGGAGAAAAAAAAAAGATAGTGAGAGGGTGAGAGAGAAAAACTTACGAAGTTATTTTGTTTGTTTTACTAAAATCAAATGTATTTCGATTTTGAAAAGCTTTTGGTTCGTGCGTTAAGTTTAATATTTTTCTATATTTCCTTCTATTAGTGATTGCCAAGAATTTAATTCTTAAAGATTATTTTGTGATTACTGCCTTTAATTATTATTTAAAGAGGACTAGTAATTGTACTCATTATTTTATTATAGTGAAAGATTTATTGACTTGTACCATTGGTGTTTTACTTCTCTAATTTGAGGGGATTTTCCATATTAAAAATCTGGTGTTTTGTGTGATTGGTTTCTTAAGATGTTATTTTATCATTTATGATTAAATTATTTTAGTGTTTGCTCTACTAGATAGTTTTGTTTGAAGTTAGGGAGAATTATTTTTGATATTCCGCTACAATAATTTAATTATTAGTGTGATTTTCACAATAATTTTTATAGGAGTTTTTTTTGGTTAATTATTAGGTTTAACTATATAGGAAAGGTTTAATGAAATTGCAAATTTGAATAATACAAATTACCATATATAGAGGAATAAGATGTAGGATCTTTTATTTGTAATAAATTATATCTGTCGGTATTTGTTGTTGAAAAGCCTAAAGGAAAATTCAATGAGAAGTAGATTTTTGAGTGTGAAAAAGTATGCGGTTTCATTAAGCAATTTGTTAAAAATAATATGTATAATCATATCTGTTATAAGACTTATGCTAAGACATTATAAAATAAACTTGAAAAATTATATTATAAAAACTGGTAATAATAAACTATATTACTTGATAAAATTAAAATATAAAGAGGATAATTCTGTTGTAGATCTCTTAAATGAATTTCAAAGAAATGTGGATCTATTATCAAATATTAATTGTCTGATTATTGGGAAACTTTAAAGGCCCGTTTCGTTTAACTTTCTGTTTTCGTTTTTTATTTATATTTTTGTGTGTTTTCATTAGTTTTTGTATGTTGTTATTAGTTTTATGTTGTTTCTTTCAATTTCTATACTTTATTTGTGTGTTGCTTTTTTAAGTTTCTATTTTTTTTCTATTTTCATATTTAAAAAAGTGAAAAAAAGAAAAGGAACCGAAAACGTTTCCAAACAACGCTTAAATATTTCATGAAATAATTCTACTTCTAATGGTATTGTAATTATAGAGTTAGTAAAAAGTGGTATCTTAAATGAAGAGATGAGACAAAGGCTACAAGGTTCTTCCTCTTTGCAATTAAATATTGTGGTTACAATTATTAAGGGGAGAGGTTAAAATAGAGGTTTAAAGGGTAAGGATAGGAGTAAAGATATTAGTAGAGGCAAGTTCAAAAGATATGCTAATGTTGAATGTCATCACTCTTACAAAAAAGGGGGAAAATGGGTTAATTTAACCATAAGGTTTCAACCAATATTTAGGTCAGACCTTAATATTTCAAAGTGTTCAAAATGAACCATAACATTTCATAAACGTTCAAGAACAACCTTAGTTAAACTTTCGTCAAGTTTGATCATTAAACTCCACGTGGCACACTTTGGTTAGTTTTAAGTTTTTATGGGTCCCACATGCCACGCGGTACTCCCATGTGGAATATTTTTAAAAAAAATTAATATGGGTCCTATAAATTGCCATACAGATGCCACGTGGTAATGTGGGACCCATAAAAATATGGACCAATTAGAGTGTGTCAGGTGCTAGTCATTTACCTACCTTCAAACCCGGTACCTTAAATAATCTTTTCTTCTGTTCTGATAGTCTTCCTCAGAATGTATGTCAAAGCCTTGAAGGAGTTGTCCTCTCCAATCTAACTCTGGAGGCAGGGCCCTTTGGTTATTACCTTGACAGCAGATAGTTATTATCTAAAGAGTGAGTGCTGACCTTTTCATATTGAATCACAACCATTTTCCCTCTTTCTTAGGAAGAGAGGATAACACTCTGGGGAAAAAGCCTGAGCACTAATGCAAGCTATCCATCATTAGATTATTATTTTGGTTAAAGCATTTTGCAGACATCACAATTGGTTAGGCATTTAGCTTATATGTTGAAGGTTCCAGGTTCAGTGATGCAAGCTGTCCATCATTAGATTGTTCTTTTGGTTAAAGCAACTCGTAAACAACACAATTGGTTGGGAATTTAGCTTACATATTGAAGGTTCCAGGTTCAAATCATGGCGGCTATAGATATCTTCTGATGTTCCATGTTAAAACAACTTCATTTTGGAAGAAGCATTTGTTGCCCAACAGGGGTAGGTGCAATTTGAACTCAAGACCTCCCTTCATCCTACACGAGAGCTTTGACGTCTTACTACCCCTCCTCTTTGGACCTAATATTTAAAGACTAGAGTTATTGGTTGTAGTTAACTGACTGCCATGTGGCATACTTTAATTGGTCCACATTTTCTACGGGTCTCACATTACCACGTGACATCTGACATGGCAATTTTATGTGACTTATATTAAATTTTTAAAAATATGCCACGTGTTATGTGAAACCCACAGAAAGCGTAGACCAATCAAAGTGTGCCACGTCGTGTTTAATGGTCAGACCTGAGGGAAATTTGATCAAGGTTGCTCTTGAACGTTTTTGAAATGTTATGGTTCTTTTTGAATATTTTTGAAACATTAGGATTCTTTTTAAACGCTATGAAACGTTAAGGTCTGACTTGAATATTGGTCAAAACCTTAGGGTTAAATTAACCATTTTGCCTAAAAAGGAGCCTATCAAGAAGTTTTTCAAAAAATTGAAAAGATACAAGAATAATGACAAGAAGTAAGGTGATGACAATAATGATGAGAAAACAGTCCCTAAAACTGAGAAGTATGTTAATACTATTAACCTAACAAGTCATAAATCAAGCTAAGCGATTGATAGTAATATTTCTATTCATGCTATAGCGTAAAAGGATTTATTTACTTCTAATACTTATGGTGATTTTAGAATTTTTCAGATGGGTAATGATGGAAATTATAAAATTATTGGTGTTGTTGATGTTTACTTTGAGACTAACTATGGTGCTAGATTGCTCTTGAAGAATGCAAAACATGTTTATAATATTAGGCTTAATTTGATTTTGACTGACAAACTTGATGAAGAAGGGCATTGTAACACCTTGTAAAATGGTCAATACAAGCTGAATAAGGGTTCTTTGATGGTAGCTCAAGGTGAAAAGTGTTCCACACTTTATATGATATAAACCAAGACTTTTAGGAGCATGGCTAATACAGTAGAGAATGATAATAATATTGAAATGTGATACAAGAGACTTGATCATTTGAGTAAGAAAGCTATGCCAATAATGATCAAGAAAAAGAACTTAACTAGGTTGAACAATGTGTATTTAAAGAAATGTATTCATTACTTATTAAGAAAGCATATAAGGTTTCCTTCAAAAGCTTTACCAATTCAAAAAAGAAGTCAAAGGTATTACAATTAATATATGGTCTATTTAAGATTAAGACACCAGGTGGCTCCTATTATTTTGTAATGTTTATTGATGATTATGTAAGGAAACTATGAGTTTATATCTTAAAGAACAAGAATCAAGTTTTGAAT
This sequence comes from Pinacopodium congolense, assembly GCA_028565735.1. NCBI lineage: Eukaryota > Viridiplantae > Streptophyta > Magnoliopsida > Malpighiales > Erythroxylaceae > Pinacopodium > Pinacopodium congolense. The sequence continues at coordinate 9,445 of JAOXYD010251328.1, forward strand.
GCATTCAAATAATTTTAAGCCCTAATTGAAAGAAAAATTGGCAAGAAGGTAAAGTGCCTTAAATCATATAATAGGAGTGAGTACATTAGATCACTTAAGAGATATTACAAAAAGTATTTCATACAAGACGACTCTACTTAAAATGTGTCAAGTGAATGTTATATCTAAGAGAATAAATAGGACATTTATAGAGAGCGTTGGATGCTTACTCAGTTGGTTTATACCCTGCAGCTAATAGGTTAGTTGTAGATTTGTGACATATTTTGTTAAAGGTATTATTTGTTTTATATATAATTGTTTAATTAACTAATGTATATGATAAAGTCAACGAGATAAATATATATTTAACAAATGATATTATGATAGAGATAATAATAATAATGAGATTCATATTGTAATTAAGTATTATTTTTAAATTGCTTTTAATTATTGTTTTATTAAGATTGAACATTAATAGTACGGAAAGACTAGCATAAGTTATACTTTTCTTATGAAAGAAATAGTCAATCTCTTATAGTAAAGTATGAAGATACTTAAACAAATGTATGCGTGCTTGTTAAAGAACAAGTTCACAAGTCGATATGAGAATTCTATATGAAATATTACTTGGGTGCTTATGAAAATATTCATTATGATAATTATATAAGTAATTCTAAGACTTGAGATCTCCAAGGCACCTTGTATAAGAATTACTATATTTTAATACTACTTATGATCTATTCTCTAGAATGGGTCAGTTGGTAATACTTAAATGTAGTATGAATTATATGGAGGTAGTTGAGTGATTGATATAGGATTCGTCAACTTAAAGTAATTAGGGAGAATATTTCATTATTCTCAATTAGTATTGATTTAAGAAATCTTGGCCAAGGTGAAATGACACTTTGAAAATAGTTTTTAAATATCATCAAAAAAATCATTTATGAATGTTAGAGAATTAATATGATTGGACTTAAATAAAATAGACACTAATTTCACACTTTATATCTAATTGCAATATTATATGATGGAAGGATTGAATTATATGGAAAAATTATGTAGGGGCATGTTAAGTCAAAACTACTTTGATATTCCTAATATTTAGATAATTATCACGTGTTACTAGATGTCAATCTTGATCTATGATTATAAATTGATTAATTAAAGAATTGAAGACAGATTAAAAGGAATTTTAATTGATCTAATTATAATTATGAATTATATTTATAATTTATAATTATTGCCAACATACGAGAAACCTAATGGGTCTTATATAAAGATTAACTGAAGAGAGCAAAATGAATTAAGTTGGACCTAATTGTCAAGTTTCAGAAACTTTAAGGGTTAAATATATGCTATTTGGTTTTTATTAAGATTAAATAATAATTATAATTAAAATGATACTTTAATTGTAATTATATTTAATTTTAATATTAAAAATGATCTTATGTTTTTCTATATAAAGGAAAAAAAAGACATAATAGGGGCTAGTATTTCTTTTTTTATTTCTCTAAGATATTTAGTTTCTCTAAAAGTTGATTTGTATATACAACTAGAGACCAAACACAATGTTTATAAAGAATAAGACCATAATAGATATTGATAAGTTTTAAAAGGAAAATTTTTAATCCGATGATGATTTAGGGATAATGCCTTTAGTAATAATTCTCGAGAGAGCTAGAGATGAAAATTAAATCAAGTAACAAGAAGTTGAAAAATTTTCCATAAAGATAGATTCTGATGACAATAATGAGCTTTCAATTCTTAAAGCTTAAGTTTTGTTTTAACCACAAAGAAGTTATAGAGATAAACAACATTCCACTTAATATCCATTTGACATTTATGAGTTAAACTTAATAGATAGTAGTGAACTAGAAATTTATAAAGAAGTTATGGAAGACAACTATAATAAAGAGTGAGTTTAAATCTATGCAAGATAAGATAAAGTCTTTGCATGAGAATTACACATTTGAGTTAATAAAACTACTTAAAGGTAAAAGAGTTTTGAAGAATAAGTGAGTGTATAAAGTCAAGCATGAAGAGCACTCTTTACGACTATAATACAAAGTTAAACTAGTTGTCAAGGAATTCAGCCAAAAAAAAGATATTGATTTTGATTAGATTTTTTATCCTATTGATAAGATGTCTTTTATTTATGTTGAATTAGTTTATCAACTAGCCTTAATTTAGAAGTTGAGCAAATGAATGTGAAATAATGTTCTTATGTGACGATTGGAGGAAGAGATTTATATGGAACAACTAAAAGGTTTTAAGATTAAAGGGATAGAGGATTGTATTTGTAAGCTAAAGAAGAGTTTATATGACTTGAAATAAGTACAAAGACAATTGTATAAGAAGTTTGAGTCAATCATAAAGGAGCAAGGCTATAAGAAATATACTATAGATCATCATGCATTTTACCAAAATTTTATAATGATGATTTTATCAATCTTTGCTAGATGTAGATGATATATTGATTGTTTGAAAGAATTCTTCAAAGATTGATTTGAAAAAACAATTGAACAAGTCTTTTATTATGAAAGGCTTAGGGCCAATAAAGCAAATTCTTGGTATAAGTATTATTTGATATAGGGAAATAAAGAAGTTATAGTTTTCTCAAGAGAAGTATATTGAGAAGGTGTTCAAAGGTTTAATATGGATAATGTTAAATTAGTTATTCTCCTCTTGTTAATCACTTTAAATTGAGTACTAAGTAAAGCCCTTCTACTAATGAAGAGAAGATAAGTATACAACAAGTTACTTATGCTTTAGTAATTGGTAATCTACTGTATGCTATAGTGTGTATTAAGCCAAATATTGTTTATGTCGTTGGCATTGTTAGTAAACTCTTTTTTAATTCTGGTAAGGAATATTAGTATACTACTATATAGATATCAAGGTATCTATGAGAAACTTCTAGATTATGCTTGTATTTTAATATTGATAAGTTCATAGTAGTTGATTATATAGATGCATATATAGTTGGTAACCTTGATTCTAGAAGATTTATTTTGAGATAATTAATATCATTTGCAGAGGGAGTAGTATTATGGAAATCTAAATTAAAAAAATGTATTATACTTTCTACTACAAAACTGAACTTATAATGGTGATTAACACATATAAAGACTTGCTATTGATAAAGAAAATTTTAAAAGTGCTCGATTTAGAGTAAGAGCATTATGTGTTATTTTGTAACATCCAAAGTACTTGAAAGAATTTCGTTTTTTATTCCAAATTGAAGCATATTTATGTAAAATATAATTGGATGACGAATGTACTATATTCCAAGCAATTGTAACTTGAGAAGATCCATACTGATGGGAATGGTTTGGATATATTGACAAAGTATTTACCAAGGGAGAAGCTTAAAGCTTGTTGTTAAGCTGTAGGGTATTATTGTGAGGTAGACATTGTTGGTAGCTCTTGCCAAATAAAGAGATAAAATAAAAAATAATGGCTCTCATCTTTCTTAAAGTTGGTACCATTTTTTTTCCCCAATAATAGTGTGCTTGATATGCTATTCTCCTGTCAAAGACTCGTTCTTAATTTTGAATTGTGGTGACAACTCTTTTCTTATATTTATGTAGTAGATGAAATATAAAGACATAGAGAGAAAACAAAAGAAACCAAAAGAAAAAAAAGAATAGAGAGAGAGAGAGAGAGAGAGAGAGAGAAACTTAAGAAGTTATTTCTTTGTCTTAATAAAATCAAGTGTGTTACAATTTTGAAGAGTTTTTCATTTGTACCTTGAGTATGTCATTTTTCTCTATTCCATCTTATTATTGGTTACCAAAATTGTAATTATTGAGGATTATTTTTTAGTTATTGTCCCAAAATTTTAATTAGAGAGGATTAGTGATTATATTAATTATTTTATTATAGTAGAAGATTTACTAACTTATACTTGTAATTTTTTATTCCTTTAATTCAAAGAGTTTTTCATATTAAAAATATGGTGTATTGTATGATTGGTTCTTTGAAATATTATTATACCATTTGTTGTTAAATTATTTTAGTGTTTATGCTACTTAATAGTTTTATTCAAAATCAAGAAAATTTATTTATAATATTCTATTGTGATAACTTAATTATTGGTGCGATTCTCCCAATAAGGTCAATTACAAAATTTTTGCTGCTTCTTATCTCTCAATTTTTATCAAATAACTACATTTTAATAGAACAATGTAGTATGAGCTTTCTTTTATTTATTAGTTAAACCTCCTCCGTTAAGAATTTTTAAATTGAAAAATCTGTAACTACTATTTCAGGTACAATTGTTGGAGTTCTAATTTAAGGAAATCTCTGTCACTTCCTCAACTTGGATTAGCTTGCAAGCTATCAATGGAGATGCCTTTAGAAAATACTAAACCAATTTGAAAAACCAAAACAATGAAGGAGATTGTTTCAAGAAAATTATCCTAAACAACATTTCACGAGATTATTCAAAGGAAATTGTCCTAGCCAACACAATTGTGGCTCTGGCATACCACAGACATATGGTATGTGAATAAAGTATACTGGAAATTCTCTTAATAAGAGAGAGTTGGCGAGGGTCCTAGATCAACAGGTAAAGTTTGGCTTCAAAAGCAATCAAACAAGAACTTCTTTTTCTTTTTCTTTTTTGGTTTAGATTCAAAGATTGGGGTACTGAGTTTTTTTTTTTTTTTTTGTATTTTGATGATGCCTACATAATCATGATAATCCACAAGCTAATTAATTCGATTGAGGGCGACAAAAGATAACGTTTTCCTTTTGTTATAGTCTTTGAGGCCGCTTGAAATTGATGTATTAGGACTTTAACAATCCAGTGAATCCACCAAGCTTCATATCTTATAATCTATCTAAACAACAAAATTTTGCAAATCATATTTTTACTAATTAGATTTTTAATTCACCAAATACTAATCGATTGGCTTGATAGATCAATCAAGCCAGCCAACATATGCATGTATCACTTGCTAAGAACTTGACTATTTTCATTTTTCTAGAAGAGAAAAACAAATCATATAAAGCTAACCAAATTAGGAATAAATCATTACTTTTAGACTCCTCCAGGGAAATCATAGTTGGAAGAACTTACTAAAAATGATGTATGGTAAAGTGAAGAAGCTTTTTATTTTTTATTTTTTTATAACAACAGAGAGCTAAAGAATGAGCAAAGTGGAGGAATCCTAACATTTACAGCTTAGGGGGCATACTTTGATATGCAAATATCCCATTTCGCTATTATTAACTTCTACTTAAAATTTTGCTTGAATACGTGTGCTGTGGGCTCTTTGACTTGAACATTGAGTGAAGGATTATTGATTTTCAAGTTTCCAAACACATGAGCGCCATACAACGTAGAAGAAAGATAAAAGGGTATGTGGGATGGCTTTAAATACTCCTTTTAAAGTATATTTTAGTGAATATTCTACACTTGTTATTCTAAGAAATGGTTGGGACAATTCTCATTTGCTTAGTCGAGCATAACATATATGCCTTCAAAGTTTGGTTTATCGTGGAACGATCACAAGGATATGGTGTTTTTAGGACCTTATCGTCCACACATTCACCACCGAACCAGCCTGGAAAGGAGTTCTGTGTTGACTTATTTGTTGAGTATATCGGTATAACTTCATATCCGTATCTTTTTCACCGTTGCTGCTAATGTAAACTTGGTCAGCCGTTGATTAATCTATTAGCACAAGAAGGGAAAGATTTTGATACGTTACAAAGCTATGCTTCTTGATCGGAGCTTCATATTATAATAACATCAAGATCAAACTAAGATAATAAATTAGTTTGGATGATTATGGTAAGAAATTTCTCAAATTGTGTCTTTTTAACCTATTAAAAATGAGAAAAAGTTTTTACTTCAGTCATTATGCTTTGTATATTCTTATTAGTGTCTATGCTTGCACAATTGTTGATGTTGCTTCTTTAATTTTCTTTTAAAGAATACATAAAAGGGTTCCACGTTAAAAACATGTTTCGACATGAACCACAGCAGAGCATGCCACCAAGAAATGGGCAACGTGATCTATCCGAACCATATCCTCTGGATAGCGTGGAGTGTCAGACGTAAGAAGTTTCACGGAAGAAACCAAAGAAGTGTTTGAGAGGGCTTAACTAGAACCTGCGGAAATAATATTTTTTCTTTTCTTTTTATAACAAGGATTGAATCCGTAATTATTTTTCTTAAGCTATTTGATATTGTTTGTGGATTGTGATTTTTAATTATAATTTTTATATATTTATATTAATTTTTAAATTTTATTCATAATTTCTGTGTTGTATTAGTATTTTATCTTTTTTAATTTTGTGTTTAACAAAATAAAAAAATAAAACTTAAAACACTAGTCATACCAAACAAAACTATACTTGCTTAAGAAAATGAAGTTTAACACACGTGAGACAGATCATTTGAGCAATTAAACCATGCTGTTGTCAGAAACTTGAGGGGACCAAGTCTTGGCGGTTGGCTGCTTCTCAAGGATGGAAGATAAAAGAGAAATCAACATGTTGGACCCAATTTGAATAAGAACATGCCATTTCTTATCTGAAGTATGTATTAGGTAATGAAAAAAACGAAGCATATTCTGATTTGTTAAAATTGCAGAACTATTCACAATATGAGCATAATGATAGAGATCTTAATTTCAAGCCCATTTTCGACAACCGACCTCCTCTCTTCACGTCCCAAGTTTCAACCGTTATTGAATTTCAGTGACACAAACGCAAGTAAAGAACAGGCAAACCTCTTTCAATATGGACCAAGGAATAACTTTTCGTATCATACCGGCTGAAAAACGGTACGAAAAATTTAAAATCGGTACCGGATTTAAATACCGGCCGGTATCGGTGACCGGAAAAAAATAAAAAAAAAATTTTTAATTTTTTTTATAAAAATTTTTTAAAGAAAAATTTTATATTTTGGTCTTTTTAATTTTAAAGTTAAGTTAAAAACTACATAATATAATA
>JAOXYD010251339.1:0-16389 GCA_028565735.1 Pinacopodium congolense
TAAATGCAATTGATCATTGTATTAGCTCATTCATGCATCTAATTACAAGAATATGCATTCAATTTCATCAAACATATTATAATTCCACCTAAATTTGAAAATTTCCAATTTCGCAATTTCACCTAAAATTGAAAAAATTCAAATTCCATAAAATTTAATGCAATTGATAGATTGTATTAGCTCATTTATGCATCTAATTACAAGAATATACATTCAATTTCATCAAATATATCACAATTTCACTTAAATTTGAAAATTCTCAATTTCACAATTTTACTTAAAATTGGAAATTTTCAAATTCTATCAAATTAAATGCAATTGATCATTGTATTAGCTCGTTCATGCATCTAATTACAAGAATATATACTCAGTTTTATCAAACATATCACAATTTCATCTAAATTGGAAAATTCTCAATTTATAAACCCCTTATTTTATCTAAATTCGAAATTGATTCAATCTATATTTATTCATACCAAATTCATCTTTTATAATACTTAAATTTGATGAATTATATACTAATTAATAACTAATTTAATGAAAATTTAACAAAATTGAAAAACTTAAATTTTAGGGTATATAAATTTACCAATTTCTGGTCTAAATCTTAAAATTAGTTGATGTAAATGAATGTAGACATTAAGATGATGTTATAGCTCCTACCACCTGCCGGAATTTGGTCTGAAACTTGAAAAATCGCCAGAAAATGAGTTTGAAATCAAATCTGTAAAAATTAGTGTTTTTTGTGTGATTGTTGTTTGTTTTTTGAGGTATTTAGAAGTTGTTAGAATTAGATGAAAGTAGTGGTTAAAGGATTATACTCAACTTTATGAGGTTTTGAAGAACAAATTGGAGTTATAAGGATGATTATGGAGGTTGACCGAGAGAGAAGAAGGAAAGAAGAAGAAGAAAATGAGGAAATTGGCTCTCGGGTTTGATATATACAAGATATCAGTCGACTGAATGGCGAGAATTGGTCGATCGAAGGAAGAAATAGAGAAGATTGATCGACCGAACTTACATCAGTCATTCGAATTATTCATAATTAATTTTTTTGGTCGATCGCATAGAAGAATCAACTGACTGAATGAAGCAAATGATGATCATTGGTCGACTGATAACTTTTTAAAATTATAATACCGCCCTATACTGTTCAGTATTTCGGAATGTGCCGACTAGTACAGGCCAGTTTCATTGACACGAGAGGGAATATCGACCTGAAATGGTTTTTGACCGACCCGTACCGATGACGAACCGGTCCGGTATGTATCGTCGGTATACCATCGGTACATACTAGTTTTAAAAATACTACTTGTAGGTCATGAAATAATATATATTATTAAAATAATAAAATAAAATAAAATAAAATATTATTATATGATTTGCAAGTTATGGATATCCATGGTCTGTAGGCTATGTAATTTTTTTCAATAAAATTATTATAATAGAATAGTAAAATGAATTCTCCTAGAATTTTGTGTAAAACTATTAAGTAGAGCGAATGTCAAAATAGTTTAATCACAAATGACACAAGAATATTTCAAGAAACTAATCACATGAAATATCATAATTTTTAACGTAGAAAACCACTTTAAAATAAAGGAGTAAAAACTATGAAAATAAGCCAGTATATCATATATTATATAAAATAATGGGTATAATAATCAGTCTTCTTTACTTAACAAATAGGGGAAATAATAATATAAGAATCGTTAAGAATTAAAATTTTGACAACTAGTAGTAAGAGAGAATAGAGAAAAATATCAGACCCAAGACATGAAACAAAAGAGGTTTAAGATCAGAACACCCTTGATTTTGGTAAGACAACAAAATAACTTCTTTTTTTATGCTGCCACCTCTGTCACTTTTTTTTTCTCTGGTTTCTTACCCTCTTATTGTCCTCTTTACTCTCATCTATTTATAATTGAGAGCTAGCCATCAATATTAAATAACTGTAAGATCCAACATATGAATATTGAACGAGAGAGCTTGTAAATTTTAGCATCATCTTTGATAAATGAATACAAAGCCAATCCATCGAAAGAAAACGTTGAAACCAAACAACAAAGAAAATAAATAGACAACAACCCCATATTAATAGGACTTATAACAAACTCCCTCTCACGTCGATATAGGAGGTATTATCATCCTTGCACTCAAATAACAAACTTCAAACTTCTCCTTTAGTAACGACTTTGTCAACATATCTGAACCATTCTGAATAGTATGGATCTTCTCAAACTGCAATTATTTAGATTCTAATACATCTCTTATCTAATCATATCTCACAAAAATATCCTTCGATCTTAAATGAAAAGAAAAATTCTTACCAAGGTAAATATTACTTTGACAATAATAAAATATCACATAACGTTCTTTTTCAAAATCGAGTTCCTTTAAAATTTTCTTCATCTATAGCAACTCTTTATACGATTTGGTTACTGTAATAAACTCAAAACATTTCTATAATTTTGATTGTCATGAAACTACTCTTCTTGTAAATGATATTAGGTAGCTTGAAGTACACTTTTTGGAATCAAGATTACTAGCCATATCTATATCTATATAACCAATTAATATAGGTTTATTAATACCAAAACACAAGCATACTCTGGAAGTCCTATGTAGATACCTTAATATCCATTTAACATCATCCCAATCTTTCTTACCAGGATTAGAAAAGAACCAATTAATAACACAAACGACATGAGTAATATCTAGTCTATTATACATCATATCATATATTAAACTACCAACTGTTAAAATATAAGGAATTTGTTGCATACTAACTTTCTCTTCATTAGTAAAAGAAACTTGATTAGTACTAAGTCTAAAGTGATTAGCAAGAAGAGAACTGATCGCTTTAGCATTATCTATGTTCAACCTCTGAAGCATTTTCGTAATATACTTTTCTTGAGATAACCACAACTTTTTTGCTTTCCTACCTCGAATAATCCTTATATACTAAGGATTTCTTTTGTGACGCTAATTTTTTCATGGTAAAATACTTGTTCAGTTGCTTCTTTAGACGATTAATCCTGCAAGCATTCTTACCGATAAAATCATTATCATAGAATTTTTGGTAAAATACACAATAATCTGAAGTAGTCTTATTATAGCCTTATTCCCCTATAACTGGTTCAAATTTCTTGTATCATTGTCTTGGTGCTTATTTCAAGTAATATAATCTCTTCTTTAGCTTACAAATATAGTCCTCTTTTCCTTTTACCTTAAAATATTTTGACTGATCTATATAGATCTCTTCTTTAAAATTTCTATGTAGAAATATTGTTTTCACATCCAATTGCTCAACTTCCAAATTAAAGTTAGTTGTTAAACTAAGTATAATATGAATGAAAGTCATTTTAACAATAAGACAAAATTTTCATCAAAATCAACACCTTTCCTTTGATTGAATCCCTTGAAAACTATTTTAGCTTTGTATTGTAGTTGTGAAGAGTGTTTTTTATATTTGATTTTGTGTACTCACTTATTTTTCAAAGCTTTCCTACCTTTAGGTAACTTCTTCAACTTAAAAGCATGATTCTAATGCAAGGATTTCATGTCATCTTATAAGGAATCAATCCATTCTTTCTTATGATCATCCTTTATGGCTTCTTCAAAACTTTCAAGTTCACCACTATCTATCAAATTCAACTCATAAGTGTTAGAAGGATATTTAGTGGAAGGTTATCTACATCATGAACTGCTCCGAGATTGCAATAGAACTTAATCTTTATGAATTAGAAGCTCATTATCATTATTGGACTCTAACTTTATAGAAGCATTTTTAACATTTTGTTGCTCAATCTAATTCTCATCCCTATCTTTTTCAACCACCATTACTAGAGGCCTTATCTCTGAATCATTACTGGCTTAAGGATTTGTCTTTTTAACCTTACAATATTCATTATGATCTCATTCTGTATAAACACTATATCTCAATTGCTTACAAATTTCTTCTCAATTGAATCATAAAAACATATAGCTAAATGCATCTAGACCATAACTGATAAATATACACTGTCATGTCTTAACATCAAGTTTTGATCTCTCATGAAGGTCATTAAAATGAAACTTCAGGTTCAAGAGCTAGAAGCTTATTATTATTATTATCAAGATCTAACTTTGTGAGAGAATTTTTAATTTCTTGCTACTAAATCTAATTCTCGTCCCCATCTCTTTTGGACACCATCACTTGAGGTATTATCTCTAAATCATCACTAGATTGAAGGTTCATCTTCTTAACCTTATCAATATCCATTATGATCTCATTCTCTATAAACATTACATCTTGACTTTTCATAAGTTTCTTCCCAATTGGATCATAAAACCTATAGCCAAATATATCTAGACCATAGCTAATAAACACACACTGTCGTGTCTTAAAATTAAGTTTTGACCTCTTATTATTAGGAATATATACGAACACCTTACATTAAAAGATTCGTAAGTGATCATAGAAGACATCCTTTCTTGTCCATACCCTTTTTGGAACATTAAAATTTAAACAAATACATGGAGAAAGATTTAAAATATGTACCACATAGTATTTAATGCTTCAACCTAAAATGTCTTTGACATTGTACAAGTTAAAATAAGCATTTGACCCTCTTCATAAGTGTCATGTTCATTCTCTCATCTATACCATTTAACTGAGGCATCTTGAGTAGAGTCATTTTGTACCAAATACCTTACTCCTTACAATATCTCTCATGTAATACAATGTACTTACCTCCTTTATTTGACTTAAAGTACTTCATCTTCTTCTCAATTATTCTCTTAACTATGGATTGAAACTGTTTGAACACATCTACAACCTGATTTTTTTTTTACAGGATATAAACACATAATTTCCTCAAATAGTCATTAATAAATATAACAAAATAATAAGAACCACTAAATGACATAGTTTTAAATGGATACACTTATCAAAATGTATTAACAGTAATATTTCGAGTTTCTTCTCTGGATATGTAGAGTTTTTGAAGGAAACTCTATATTGTTTTCCTACTAGATAGTGAGTACTTCTCCTCAAATGCACATTGTTCAACTCTACCAAGTACTTCTTCTTAATCAATACTGATGTAATTTTCTTACTTATATGACCAAGTCTCTTGTACCATATTTCTATTTTATCATCATTCTTCATTACATTAACCATACTTTTGAAGATCTTAACTAGCATTAAATAAAGTATAGAACAATTCTCACCTCGAGCTATCATAAGAGAACCCTTCATTAACTTCCATTGGTCATTTTGAAAGATATTATAATACCTTTCTTCATCAAGCTTGCCTATAGAAATCAAACTAATCCTTATGTCAAGAATATGCTTTATATTATTTAAGAACAATTGAACACTACAGTTGGTCTCCAAGTGAATATCACCAACATTAAAAATTTTAAAATTACCATTATTGCTTATCTTGATAATCCTGAAATCACTAGGAGTATAAGAAGTGAAGAAACCCTTTTGAGCTATTGCATGAATAGAAGCACCACTATTGATCCCAACTAGTTTTATAATTTGCCAAGTTAATAGAATCAATATCATAGAAGATAAGAAAATTATGCTTAGTTATAGTGGCTAGTATCTCATCATTGCTATCATCACCTCACTTCTTGTCATTATCATTGTCTCTTTTTATTTTTTCAGCAAAATTTTTTTATATTCCCCTTTCTGTAACAATTTTGACACTCAACGTTAGCATATTGTTTGGATTTACCTTTACTAGCATCTTTGCTCCTTGATAAGGGTCAATTTGAATGTATTTTTAACGGCTATACATTATGTTTTGACCCCTAATTTTATGTTTATATGTTCAATTTATGCTTAGAATTGTTAAATTTATAAGAAATGGAGATTACTTGGTAAATTATGAAGATTAAAGTAGGAGGAAAGCCAAAGTGTCACTTTTGAAGACCTATACGGGGGTTTGAGGATACCCCCGTATTGCTTCTAGGGACCCCAGCATATGAGTTGCATTTCTGGAGCTATACAATGATCTACCACTGTATACCTTCAAGTCAACCAGCAATATAGTTTCCGGACAGATATAACACCATCATATCTAAAAATTGCGCCTTAGGCGTGTTGTTAATTAATTCTCTTGTCTGGAAGTACTAAGTGGGAGTCTGGAAAAGCTACAAAAAGCCAGAAAAATATAGTTACACGGATGAGACACAGATATTTTAGGTATGAAGTTAGAGAGAAATGCTCTAGTTTCTCTCTTAGTTTTTCTAGAGTCTCTAAGCTTTAAACACTTTGTAATTTGAGTCTTATATTTTTTTTCTAAATTGCTACTTATTAGAGCTTATTGATAAGACACATATATGAGTTTTTAAACCATCATAAGGTGTTTTCTAACCCATATTATTACTTCATTTTCTCTATTTTTCAGATTAATCAAAGTTCATGTTCTTAATCTTACACCTTTTTATGTTCTTTGATCTTTCTGCAAGTTCTTGATGATTTAGAGATGTGTTGGAGTCCAGATAGTTGAGGAGTTCAAGACATGCCCAGAAGCTTTCTTTGGGTGTTTTTAGCTTCTAAATTTATTATTTAAGCTTGCATTTTCAAAATTTTATGCATTGATTATCACATGACAAGTGTAAAATTCAAAAGTAAAAGATTAAAAAATAGCATTAAATAAAAGTAAAATAAATTATTTAGTAAATAACAAAAACTTTCCAAACGTGCATTTAAATAGAAACTTGAAATAAAAAAAACATCATTCCATAGGCTTAGTTATAACTTCGTCACCATTTCCTACCTCACTCTTGTCATTACTTAAGGCTAATTTGTTTCACTATTAACATTCCTGCAGAGTCATATAACAATGCTTTAGGTTCAGGTTCATTGGTAGAAGGTTTCATAATATTTTCAATAGACAATGAGTCAATAAGTAAGTCTTTAGATCTATTTATTATCAAATCTTTGCAATTCTGAAGCCCCCTAATTAAATGAATGCCAAAATTATAATACTAGGCTTTAAAGGACTTAGTTTTAGGGAAAGCATGATAAACATCTAACTTGAAGTACTTCCTTATATAAGATGCCTCTTGCTGATATAAGACCTTATCCAATCAATGATTCATGTCCTCTCAGCTTTTAATATGAGAATGAAGATGATTAACTAAACCCTACACATCTTTTATCTCTTTAGATTCTTATTTATCCTTATCTTTTTAATAAACAATTTGATGTGGGTTATCCTCAAATGGAGCCCACTTTTAATTAAAACAAGCTCATTGAGTAAAGAGTTTTGGTAAGACAATTGTAGATACTTCTATATCATTTTCCTTTAGTGTCACCGTTTTGTGGTTTTGGAAGCTATCACCTTCTTCCTTCCACTTGATCAAACTTATAGCTCGTAGTTGGTGAGTTTAAAGGTATTCATCTATTTTTCTAATCTCTTTTATAGCTGTTCAGTGTTTGGTTTATGGATGTTTTATTTAGTTTATGTGGCTGTTGGATATCCTCTATTTTCTAGATTGTTATAGTTGTTCTATGCATATAATGTAGATGTTTATTGTTATCTTCTTCTCTGTTTAGTGTGAGAGAGGCTTTCTTTAGAAAATATTAATGTTAATGTCTATTAGAACAATTAGCATTGTACGGAGGAGATAAAGTCACTATATGAGGGAAGTTCTATTATAGTATAAAAGAGTTACTGTCACTGTTTTCTCTCTTTAGTGATGTGTAGAGAAGTAGTTATAATTGACTGTACAGAAGAAGAATTTTCGTTGTATAAAGAAGGAACTGTCATTGTAAAAAAAGAAGCCTTCACTCTATTTCTAATTTTTGATATAACCTTATTGGTTGCCATTTTTTTATGAGTACTTATAGTTTATGAGATCATGTATTGATGGAGAACTCTTTTTGGTGTACTAATTGATTTTATAGTTGATTGTTTTTTAGACTAGGTCCCATGGTTTTTATTTCTCACATTGACAAGGTTTTTCACGTTAAAAATTTCGGTGTTTTCCTATTTAATCTATTTTATGAATTTATATTTGCTCTTTACAATTTCATTCAAGTAGGTAAAAGTTATTATTATAATGTTAATTGCTTTCACTGTATGCTTGCCACCCTTTTTCTTTTTCCCAAAAAGTGGTATAAGAGCTTTGGTCATTTAGTTATGGTTTTTTGTTTGATTAAAGATGTATCCTAACTATAGTAGAATGATTAGTTTGTATGGCACAAATTATCACAAATGGAAAGGAAAAATAAAATAATTACTATTTGTAAAGAAGATGCATCTACTAGTTTTTTCCATAAAAACGGTTGAGTGTAAAAGTGATGAAGATTCACAATTCGAGCATGAGATGGTTTGTGGCTTTATTAGACAGTGGGTAGATGACAATGTTTTCAATCATATCCCAAATGATTCATATACAAGGACTTTGTAGGATAAGCTTGAATCCTTGTATGCTTCGAAAATAGCTAACAACAAACTGTTTTTTCTTAAACAAGCTATAAATTTTATGTGTAAGGAAGACTGTTCCATTTCTGATCACTAGCATAAATTTCAAGGATGTTTTGATTAATTTTTTAGCATGGGTGTAAGATTTAAGGATAATATTCTGGAACTTTAATTGTTGAACAGTTTGCCTAATTCTTGGGAAAATCTTTATGTGACTTTGACTAATTCTGCTTTCAGAAGTATATTGATCGTGGATTATAAAAAGTTTGCTATCTTGAATAAAGAAGTTAGATAAAGGACTCCGAAGGGTTATACTTCTCATTCAAAGGTTTTGGTTACTGAAAATAGAGGGAGAAGTAACAAAAGGCTTCAAGGACAAAATAACATAGGTAAGAATAATGGTAGAAGCAAATGAAAGTCAAAATGCAAATATTTTGAGTGTATCATTGTGGTAAGAAGGGATATATCAAGAGTTTTTATTTTAAATTTAAAAGGGAAAATAAGGTCATCAAAGATAAGCAAGAGAAGAAAAATCATGATAGTGATGATCGTGTTGTTGCTACTACTACAGAGGATCGTATTGTTGCTACTACTATAAAGGATCGTTTGTCTGTCCATGGTGAGGGTATGATTAATATTTCTTATAATGAGTCTAATTGGGATGTTGACAGTGGTGGGAAATAATTATCTATTAAAAGTTATTGGCTTCGAGATTATTGTATTAGAGACTAACATTGGCTTAAATTTACTTTTGAAGAGCATTAGGCTTGCATCTAATATTCGTTTGAATCTAATTTCTACTAATGTTTTGGATGATGATGGTTATTTCAGTACCTTTGCTGAAGGTATGTGTAAGATCACTAAAGGATCTTTGGTTATGACATGTGGAGAGAAGTCTTTAGGTTTTACTGGACTAAAGCCTCAGTTTCTATTGATACTATTAATGCAGTTGAGAGTGATATCTCTTCAAAGTTATAGCATAGACGACTTGGCCACGTTAGTAAGAAGGGATTTGATTCTTTAGTAAAGAAGAGTCTACTTTCTTATTTGAAAGGTGTGAGATTGCGAAAGTGTGTTTACTGCATGTCTGGAAAATAGAATAAGGCCTCCTTTTAGAGCCATCTTCCTTATAGGAAATCAGAGTTGTTATAATTGGTGCATTCATATCTCTGTGGTCCGATGAAGACAAGGATTTTCAGTGGTGGACTTTATTTTATAACTTTTATTGGTGACTATTTAAGAAAACTTTAGGTTTATATCTTAAAGTCAAAAGATCAAGTATTTGATGTCTTTAACCAATTTTAAGCTTCTGTTGAGAGAGAATTTAGAAAGAATTTGAAGTGTGTTCGTACTGAAAATGGTGGTGGGTATTGCAGACCTTTTGATGATTGCTACAGACAATAGGATATTAGACACCAGAAGACGTCTTCCAAGACTTCTTAGTCAAATGACCTAGTAGAAACGATGAATAGAACATTGGTGAAGAGAGTCAGATGTTTATTTTTAGAAGAAAAGTTACCCGAATCATATTGAGGAAAGGTTTTAGATATTGCTGCTCTTATTATCAATTTATCCCTATTATTGTTTTGTATGGTATGGTAAATATATTTCTTACAACCATTTGTGCATGTTTAGCCATAGAGCTTTTGTGCATGTGTCAAAATATAAGAGGTCTAAGTTAAATGTCGAGACGAGACAATGCATCTTCATTAGTTATGGCCATGATGAGTTTGGTTACATGTTATATGATCGAGTAGAAAATAAACTTATGAGAAGCCATGATATTCTTTTAATGGAGGATCAAACCATTGAAGATATTGACAAGGCTGAGAAGTCAAAGTCTCAAGATTATAAAGATTTAGTTAATCTTGAACCAGTTCAGGAGACACATGTGCCTAATGTAGCTTATTTTGTCAATTAGGATGATTTGTTTGATGATCAAGCTAAGGGTATTTATGGAGAAATTGAGGATGAATTAGGTGCTCCTATTTTGAGGTTACTAATGAACCTGCAGATCCACTTAAGAGGTCTTTTAAAGAAAGAGTTCCAGCCACTCATTATTTATCTGATGAGCATGTATTCCTTATTGATGCGGGAGAACCATAAAGCTATGAAAAGGCTATTAAGAGTGAGCACAAGAATGAGTAGGTTTTTGCTATGAAGGATGTGATGAAATCCTTATACGACAACAATACTTTTGAACTGTTCAGTTTGCTTAAAGAGAGAAAGGCTTTGCAAAATCAATGGATTTACAAGATAAAGAATGAAGGAAAATTTTCTCGTCCTAGATATAAAGCCAAGTTAGTTGATAAAGGCTAAAATAGAAAAAAAGGTGTTGAATTTGAAGAGATTTTCTCACCTGTTTTTTAGATGTCTTCTAACGGAGTTACCAATTTGGTATATAAGTTCACTTGATTCGGAAGGAGAGTTTGTTGTAGGTCTTCCTCAAGTGGAGCCTAGTTTAAATTAAAAGAAGCCCATTGAATAAATGGTTTTGGTTTTAGGGTTGTTTTGGCAAGATAATTTTAGACACTTCTCTATTTTCTTCCTTTAGTGCAGTTGTTTTTGTTGTTTTTAAAGCTATCGTCTTCTTCCTTTCGTTTGATCAAATTTAGAGCTGGTAGTTAGTGAGTTTTGGTGTATTCATCCATTTTTTACTCTCTTTTATAGTTGTTTAGTGTTTAGTTTACAACTGTTTTGTTTTGTTTGCGTGCATGTTGGATATCCTCTATTTTCTAGTTTGTTGTGATTGTTCTCTACATAATTTATGGGTGTTTGTTGTTATCTTCTTCTCTATTTGGTGTGGGAAAAGTTTTCTACAGAAACTATTAACGTCACTGTTTAGGGGAGCAATTAGCATTGTACTGAAAAGCTAACATTACTGTATGAATGAAATTCTATTATAGTACAAGAGAGTTATTATCGTTGTTTTCTGTTTTTGGTGTTGTATAAAGAAGCATTTATCGTTAATTGTAACGGAGAAAAATTGTCATTGTACAGAAAATGAACTATTGTTGTATAGAAGGAAGCATTGTTGTATTTATGATTTTTGATATCACCTTGTTGCCACTTTATTTGATGAGTATTTATAGCATGTGAGATCTTGGATTGTTGGAGAACTTATTTCTAGACTATGTCCCTTGGTTTTTACTTGTCACATAAAAAAAGGTTTTCTACTTTAAAAATTTTGGTATTCTCTTGTTTGATTTATTTTGTGCATTTATAGTTGCTCCTCATAATTTCATTCAAGTAGGAAAAGGATTTTATTATTGTCCTATTGCTTCTACTGCATGCTTGCCTACCACCCTCATTTCCTTGCCCCAACACGATTTTTAGCACCTTTTCTTCAGCATCTTTTTGAGCCTAATATGAAGAGTGATCAAGCTTTTGAAACTCTAGGTTTGCACGCTTGTTATAAACAAACATTTAACTTATTTCCTATGAAAGTTAATTCCATTTTCAAGTTAAATAAAGAAATAAGTGAGACTAAAGTTTCATTTATATGTTATATAGACTTTGGCCATATAATTGTCTGAAGTATGGTGGATTATGTATCACTTAACGTCATTAGGGTGCTTTTCTTCTAGAATCACAATTATACCTAAGTTAAAGAACCATATTATTGAACTTAAACAAAACATGTTCAACCTTAATAAGCCACCAAGGATAGTAAACCTCATCTATTAGGGGATCCTTTCTTGTGTTATATCAATGTTTACAACCACATATTGCAGAGGCTTAAAGATGTCAAGCTTAAGGTGAACCACATTTATTACAATCAAGTTGTAGGTTCAGCCATGCTGATATCTTTTCTTGCCGAGAGCCTCCTTATTTGATTTAAACTTACCCTAATAAACCATATGCTTCTTTTCACGTATTTTCTTCTTGCTTGACTTATCAAAATTATCCTTAGATGCAAGTTTTTAGCACTCCAAGGCTATGTAAATAAATCCATATTTGCAAAATATGATTAATACATAAACATTAAAGACCTAAATAGTTTACAAATTTTATGAAATCCTACAATTTTGTTCATAAGAAAATTTAACCTTTAGTAACCCTTTGGTGCTTTCTCTTTGAGAGTGAGACTTATCTCGTTTAACTAAGGTATATGTTTGGGTAGATGATAGACAACTTTACTTATCTCTATTATTAAATATAAGGTTGGGATCTTATGATCCAAGCTTGAAACCCTACTCACTACCATATTTCAAATAAAGGAATAACAGCTTCCTCTTTAAATCATGATATCCTTCAAGAGGCTTCTTACTTTAATTTCCATGTTAAATGTTAAATTAAGGGAGGCTCCATTTATGTTTTGATGATGACAAAACACTTTTACTATTAATGATTTTTTATTGTATTGAGAAGATAGGAATGTGAAGAGGATGAATTTATGCAAATTCGAGCTAAAATTAGAAAATTAAAGATTCAAAGATGACATTTTAAGATTAAGTGTTGAATAAAGGCTCAAAGATCAAGATAGAAATTTTAAATCAATTTTGTTTTTTTATTTTTATTGTAAGATTTATCTTGATTTTCCTAAAGTGTTTAACGGTTCTAAATGATGTATATGTATTCATGTTTAGAGTTTATACATGCAAGTTATATAATCAAGAGGAAATTTACAATAACATTTTTGAATAATCCTCTTGATACAATAAAATATTTTAAAGAATAAGTTGAAGTGTGTGTTGTTAAAATAAATGAGGTTTCATCTTATTTTGATGATGAAAAAACGCTTTTATTTCTAATGTTTTTGTTTAAGTTTATTGTAAGGATAGGTACTTTAGAATAAGACAAAGTGAAATAGTTAAAAGGGTTAGAGGCTAAATGAAGCAAAGAAAAGAGTTTGAGGTGTTGACTTTTAAAGCAAAGCGATTGACTGAAAAGTTAAGATTAATCGAACAAATGAATGAAGACTAAAATCAATTGATCGAATGACCATTGGTTGGCTAAATGAATCAAGACTAAAGATTGGTCTACCAAATGAACACTGATTGATCGAATAGAGCAAGAATGGATATCAGTCGACCGCATCCATGTATCGGTCGATCGAATGAGTAAAAATAGAAGGTCGGTCGATTGAACGTGTACTATCGATCGATCGAATGTGAAGATTATTTAGCAAAAAATCATGAATGGTCATATTTTGCAATGGTTATAAACGTTAATGAGAAGAAGAACACTAGAGATATGATACAACGGCTAATTGATCCTAATTAGCCCTATAAATTAGTGGATTAGTAAGAGAGAAAGAATTAAGAGTTATATTGAGTAAGTCTGAGTTATCTTGTGCATTAAGAAGTATTTTTTTATCTCTCTTTGTTTTTGTGTGAAGTAAAGTCTTGTGAGGCTTATTATTGTGTTACCTGTGAGTATTATTTTCCCACTAAGGTCTTATACTCGTGAGGTTTCTTCTTGAGCCTTCAAAAGGAATGTGACAAAGTTATTCTTAATCCTTAGAAAAAGAACAAGATGATTATCTTTAATCCTCAAAAGGAGTTTGTAAGTTGTAAACGTTGACATTTTCCTTTGTATTCCGTTCCCATTTTTATTCAATATTACAAACTTACTTCATTTTATTTATGCATTTTAATACTTTTGTGTCTAGCTTCCATAATTTTAGTTAAAGTATTTTTGTAATTAGTATAAAGTTTTTATCACCTAATTTACCCTCTCTTAGGTGCCATGTAAGACCAATATTTGTGTTAAGAATTGTTAAAAAGAAATATTAAGACATGTTTTGTGTTAGCTTGGACACATTAAAATGTGTTAAAAGTGTTAAAAATTAGTTTCTAGAAGGACTAGTAGACTAGTGATAGGGTTAAAGGTTGACTAATATGTAAGTTTCCATAAACTAGTCGACCAGTGAGATAGATTGTTCAATTAGAAAGGATGAAATATCAACTACAACAACTAGTTTATAACACAAAATATGTTTAATATAATTTAATGTACACCAATAGTAGTAAACAACTAGTTGGAGGATTTATGCATAGAACTAAGTGAGAAGTGAATTGCAATGAATCAAAGAGTTTGAGTTGAGCAAATTAGATGGTTTTGTGAGTGTTCTTAAAGTATTTTTTATGTGAATTCATTTTATATTATAGAAAGCCCCTTTCTATATACTTTATATTGGTCAAATGAGATCTTTTGAGTGCATTTTGGGGTATTGTAATTATTGAATTGCAATTATATAGATTAGTCTTCATCCTTGAAGAAGAAACTGTAAGAATCATTATTTATCTATGAAGAAGATAGATGTACAGGTTATTCTTCACTCGTAGTTGTAAAGTGGATGTAAGTGTAAGTTGTTCACAAAACCATTATAAATTGGTTTGTAGTTTTCTTCCCTTACCTCTTTAATTTTCAAATTTGTTTTAATTTAGGCTTTATTATTATATTGATTCCATATATTATTCATATTCCTTATTGCATTAAGAAACAATTTGTGAGTTAAGAGAAAAGATTTAGAAAAATTTGTAATCTCCTTATTCATCTTCCCTCTTAGTTGCTAGATATGGTTTTACACCCATCTTAACATCCAGGATATATCACATGGAAAACCTTCTTACAGGCCTTAATTGATTTATGTATCTAAACAATTCCATAATTGGCTCTACAGTCCTTAAATCATAAACTACTATAAAAATTTGATATTAAACACTAAGAATAATGATGCAATTGACTAAGATATCTCTCTTAACAACTTGACACAGAAGTCATTAAGTGGCAACCTTATGCCACATCTAAAGAAATTAAGGTAAATTCTTATTTCACCTAGCCTGCAATATACTCTCTCTTGAGGCGAAGGGATATTAAAATCTAATATCATATTATTTGGGTTTACCTTGAATTTGAACTCATATTTTTCAGCCTTGAAATATTCCATGAGGTCAGGAATGATCAAGAGTAACTACATTTTCCCCTTTAATACCAAGCTCCTCATCATTTGAAACTACAAAACTTGCACCTTACTAAACTTAAAAGCTAGATCAACTCCTAGACATGGTAATAGAACTCTCTTGTCTTGACAAACCATTGTGAGAAGACATAGAAAGATACTAAAGAAACCTTACCATGAGAAGATGATATGATTATAATGAATAACAATTGGTTGATCTAGAGATTACTTGAAATCTCAAATTTATAGTAAAGGAAAAAAAAAACAAAATAAGCTTACAAATGCAAAAAACAGGGTTTATTTGTAGGGAAAGTAAATATTTAACATAATGTTCCTTAATAATATAGGAGATAATCACTCCAATAACTCAATACTTCTCTTTGTATCAAACAGTTCATAAATCAAGAGTAGAAATTTTCTTATCAAACATAAGTCAAAGGATGGATTTTATCCCATGACCTATATAGAACATGGCTTAGGAATGTCAAATTTGATTAAATAGGCCCTTGTATAAAGAACTTTATTCCTGATTATCTATATGCATTTTTCCTTACCAAACATGGTCAAAAACTTATCTTCATGACAAATCCATAAACAAAAGTGTTAGGCCTAATGGAAACTAGAAGAAAGAGGATGAATTAGTTGATTAAAAATTCTAAACTTAAAATATAAACTAATTTTGCAAAGGATGCAATCTTTGACCAGAATTTACCTAGACTGATAAATATGATTATGCTAAATGATCATTATATGAATGAAAGGCAAACGCATAAGTAAATCTAATAGAGAGTTTAGGAAGATGAGTTGTACTTGTTAGCCCTATGGCACCCAATAGGGGGTGAATTGGGTGTTTAAAACTTTCTTGTGGAATTAAAACACTTTAAAAACCTTAGGCCAATTTTAATACAATGCAATCTCTAACAAAAATTTTACTCAAATGAAATGTCAAACTTTATTTCAATATATAACAAATTCAAGCAAAGATAAAACAAACACAATGCATAAATATAAAAGAGATAAGGAAGAGAAGAATACCAAGATTTATAGAGGTTC
>JAOXYD010251350.1:0-16388 GCA_028565735.1 Pinacopodium congolense
ATTAACCATTAAAACTCAATAAATTTCCTTAACATGGAATAATTATGGCATTTCATGATTTGATTAATTGATTGATTAGTTTGGTTGCTATTGTATTATATTTTGAATCTTGCATGTTTAAATATATTTTTATCTCTTTTTTATGTAAGCTATATGTTGGGTACACTTTGATTATTCCTTACTGAGTTAGTAGCTCATTCTTTACCACTTAATCTTTTAAAAGATAGATTATAATGGTTTACAATTTCCAATTCTTGAGTTCTCACCCCATTGATCATCTTAGGTGGGTCAATAATGTCATAGAATTTTTCTTATGGATTCTTGATACCCTTGGTTAAAATAATATTAAGTTATGTTTTATCATTATTGGAATATTGTTTCGGCATTGGATAACATCATTTAATTAATTGAGTATAGAATAACAAAACACTTTAATTAATGATTCTAGGAATTTTATTTATCATTATTGTGAATTAGATATTATTAAATGTAAACAAAATTTGATGTTAAATTAGGGAGAGTTACATAATATGTTTTAATTTGAGCACATGGAGGAATCAATAGAACACACTAGGGAGGATCTACATTATTTCAAAGTGTTTTTTGGGTAGAGCTACTTCTAGCTAATGGTTAAAAGGATTGCACAATAATGTGTAAAAAATAGGATGAGTACTGAAACTCCGACTTTCATCATACACTAGTTACTGATTATTCTTTAGCATCTATCCCATTATCTTTCACACAATAAGAAATAGATATACTAAGACCATTACTCTTGCCATAAAAAAAATTTATATTAGTGGTAGTAGGTTAATTTATAAGATAGGTGAAATTAGAGCTAACCCATAATGTAATAGACAAATCTATTAAAGTTTTTTTTAAAATAATTATTAGTAATTATATTATTCATTTGGTGATCATTAATGGAAATGGACTACAAATTGATAGTAATTCTTAAAAAGTTTTACAAGGAAAAAAATGACTTAATGATAGCATACTCTCAATTAGTGGCTTATGAGTAGTGACTAAAATGACTATACTTCATGTTTAAAGACAAAGTTTAAGAAGCTAAAGGCATTTGGGTAGAGGAATTGTGTAACATTTTCTACTCATATAGATAATTCATGAAACATTTAAGGAAAAATATTGTCCAAAGAATGATCTTTTTAACTCTAATGATGTAGATGTAGATATATGATTTGTAAGCTAACAATGACCAATAACATTTAGGTATGGATCTAATTGAGTACGCAAGAGTACAGTTATATCATAAAGGAGACTTCTCAATAAAAAGATAAGTTAATAATTAAAAAATAGAGTACCATAATTTGAATCAAGATGACTTAGATTAAAGAAAATTTAAGCTTTTAGACAAACAAAACTTATACTTCAATTCGACACAAAATTTTTAGGCCTTACAACATAAAAAAAAGAGACTATACTTAGGAATTATATATTACAAAGAATGTACAATTCAGATATCCCCTATGAGTTTAATAGGAAAAAATTCAAAATCACTTCCATTTAAAAATTCAATTAAAATATTGATTCCTTGTATGTTTTTCTATTTCAATTTAATAAAGGTATGAATTTCTAACTTTAGACAATTTTTGCATCAAATAAACCCATAAAAATTAATTTCTTAGGTCTAAAAAAAATCTCTTGACTACTTGACTTTAGAGAAAAACCTATAAGCACAGGTCTAATAGGAGTGCAATAGCATTTGATCATTTTATAATGGTCTCAGTTATATATTTTTTCTTGCATTTATTTTTCATATGTTTCCTTAATATCACATGTTTTATCACCATAAAAAAAGGAGGAGATTGTTGAACAATGGTTGGTTCCAACTTGTAGTTGTGACGATAACCAAACATAATTTTTTCTAATGTTTTAGCTTTTCATGTCTTAAAAAGATAGACAAAAGCAAATTGTGCATATATACATGATAGAGCCCAAGGAAAAAATTTTCATGAAGGAAATATTAAAATGGAGTAAGCATTAAGAATAGGTTAAGATGGAGGGCTAAGAAAAAGGAGAAGAAGTTTTAATAAGTTTAGATTTTTTTTTCAAGTCTTAATTAGATCTTTTTAATTCCTAAAGGGCTATTTGTATAATGGTTTGCATTTAGATTGTTTGAATGTGTAATTTAGGCCAAGAGTTTTAGAATTTACATGATCATTTACATAATAGGATTTAGATTAGAGTTTCATATTAGTGTGGTATTTTATAATCAAGAGAAAATTTAGTGATTTATTTTAAAGAAGCTCTCTTATTGGCTTAAAATGTTTTAAAAAGTTTTATGAGTTAGTTTGAGTATTTGTTTTGAATATGGTGAGTAATTTTTTTGTGAAAAGGGTTTTTTTAGATATTTGAGAAATTTTAGGAAATTTTTGAAAAGATTTTAAAGTTTTGAAAAGTTTTCACAAGTGTTTAAATTTTCACGAACTAAGACATATTTTTTAATTGAGTTTAATTGAAATATTTTGGTAACTAAAATCACTTTAAGAATGAATTAGAACTTGTGTAAATTAGTTTTAGGGTTAAAATAATAGTTTTGAAATGGTTGGGAAAATTTGGAAATTTTTTAAAGAGTTTGGAAATTTTTAGAATGAGAACTTTCCATTACTAAGATATATTATTGTTTGAGTTTAATTAGAGAGACTTCATATTTAAAATCATTTAGGCAATGATTTGAAACTTGTGTGAGTTGCTTTTAGAGTGAAAAATAGTTTTGGTATCTTTGTGAATTGTTGTGAATTAAGTTTGAATTGAAAGTTTTGAAAATGTTCTTCAATTTTTATTAATCAAGAAAATTTTAGTTTATTTGATTTAATTGATAAGTCTTTAACAAGGAAATTTGTTTTGGGAGTTTATAGATGATTTGAGTTGCCACAGAATCTAGTAGTTGGTTCTACAGAAACATTAGTCGACCGATGTTGAGAACTAGTTGACCAATTGATGTTTTTATAGACATTAGTTGACTAGTATTTAATGATTGGTTTATCATTTATGTTCTTAAGGGATATTGCTTAACCAATTGGAAAATATTCAACCATTCTATACTACGAGTTAACTAGTTAAGCTCCTAGATGCTTAATGACTATCATGTTTTACTATTTAATGGCCTTTTCAAAATCTCTAATGGTTAGGAAACCTCTTTAATGACATTTTGAGCTTGGAGACTCTATAAATAAGAGTCCTAAGGGTTTCTGAACAATTTTTATAAGTTTTGATGGTGCTTTGGATCAATTAAGAGAGTATTTTATGAATTAGAGAGAATTTTGGAATTATTATGATTTGTCTTACATTTATTACATTCATTATGATTTTATGATCACCTTTAAATATTAATTTAATCAAGGAAGAGATTTTCATTATGTGTGATTGAGTTGATATTAAGAACTGGTGTTTTAGCGCTTGGTTCTATCATTAAGATCATTATTGAATGGGTTACTTTTCACACTCTTAAAAATAAGATTCATATAAGATTACTCTTCACATTAAAGTAAGACTTATACTGGGTTACTCTTTACCCTAAATTAATATTTTTTAAAGGATTACTCTTTATCATCTTAAAAAGAAGAATGTAAAGATTGTTGAACCAAGGGTTGGTTCCATATTTATTTTGATGATCACAAAATGTTTTCTACTAATATATTTGTAGAGTTTGTTATAGATAAGCTTAAAGAAAATAAGTCTTAAAGTATGTGATGAAGACATGAAATACATGGTTTTGAAGCCTTAAAGTTGAATAGACCTTTATAGAATTGAGTAAGTAAACATGGAAAAAGGTCCTTCAATGAGTTGAATTTCATGAAGTTTTTCCAAGCAAAGACGAATGAGTGATTGAAGCATCTTTCCTTGAGTACTTTCTAGGGCCCTTTCTCTGATCATAAGGCATTTTTTAGGATGAGGAAATGGATTCTATATGAACCAATGGAACGTAACAAGTCATTAATACTAGTAATGGCTTTCTCTTTCATTAATTCGTCCATTTTATATCCCTCCCCCTTATTCTCAATTACTCATCAAATGGCACTTAGTTCATATCCATATTTAAGAGTTTGTATTAAAGAAAGATGAAGTTGAAGACCATCTTGATGAGAAGAGAAGCATTATAGATTAACTTGAAGATTGAAGATTGAAGATCAAGTTTAAGAGTGGAATTTAATAGGTTTTTATATAAGTTGCCTTGTAAGTCTTCTCTTAGTCTTACCATAATGTTAAAAGGACTTAATCATGCATATGTATTCATATTTAGTATTTACATACAGGATACATAATCAAGAGTTCTTAGTTGTGTTTAGTATGTGTGAAAATCCTCTTAATTTTTTAATAAATGCATGGTATGTGATAAGACAATTGAAATTTGTTAGATTAATATTTTAAGGTATTTTGGTAAGATGAATAAATTCTAATGTGCTAAATTATGTGTTTGGTATTGAATGGTTTGTGTTAAATTATGCTGGTTTAGGTTAACAATTAAATTGAATTAAGTTTGGACTATTTTGGGCCAAGCTAAGTGAGAAAGTTTGATCCCAAAGGGATTGGTCAACTGAATGAGGATATCAGTCTACCGAACATAGAAAAGATGAAGATTGGTCGATCAAATGTTCCAAAAATGGAAAGGTAACTTAGCAATCCTCAAATTTTCCAATAGTAATATCATTAAATGTTTTAGAACATTGGGAAACTATAACTCAACGGGTTTATTAAGATGTTTGGTTATAAATATGTGTTGTTTGTGTGGTTTATTGTATGGAAAAAGATAGTGAAACTTCTATATAACGAGATTGAGCATTTTTAAGGTTGTTTGTATATGTTTATTTGAGTTGTAAGTATTCTTGTGAGTTTTTGTGTTGCATTTCATTCACAAGTGTTGTATAAGCCCTTATACACCTTGGTAAGTTAAGAGTAAAAACTTGTGTAAGGTGTGATTGTAAGAATGGTGAGAATTGTGGGTGAATTGTTGAAAAGTTATTCTTGAAGAAAGTTTGTGGGCTTATCCTTTAGCCTTAGAAAAGGAAGTGAAGGGTTATTCCTTAGCCTAAAGAAAGGGAGAGTGAAAAAGTTATCCTTGAACCTTGAGAAAGGATTGTATTACTAACATTATATTTGTTTTGGTTGTAATAGGGCAAAAATCTCAACAATAGTGTTAGATACAAGACATAGGAGCAAGTGGACAGCTCCAAACTAAAATAAATCGTTTGTGTCCTTCTTCCTTACTCTTTTAATTTTATGCATTTAATTTTATAATTTAATTTATTTTTATTATTTAATTTAATAAATTAGAATCATTGTTTAGCTTCTGCATCTAAATAAATTTGTAAAAGATTAAGTTGTGTAACTTAGGAAAATTTTTAACACCTAATTCAACCCCCTTGGTGGCATATAGGGCTAGCAAAGATTTTCTTTCACCTTAAAGAAGATTATTTTAAATAATGAAAATTTCAAGAGAGAACTTGAAAAGTGGATGTAGGCAAAGGTTATTTTTGCCAAACCACGATAAAATTGATTTGCAACCTCTCTCCTTACTATTTTAATTTATATAAGTTAATTTAATTTTTATTTACTTGGTTGAATTTTAATTATTTTAATTAAACTGGATTCATCTTCATAGAGGTTAGATTATGGTTTAAGGATTGCGTCTATAAGAAAAGATGGTTTAAGATTAAAGCTTATTAAATTTTTTAATCACGTAATTTACCCCTCCCCCCCCCCCCTTATACTAAGGCTAACATGAAATAAAAGTATAAATTATGTATTAAAGATTAAACTTACTAGGCATGAATGAAGATAATTAAATTGACTTTAAGAGGCCTTTTATTCTATCTAAAGGACTTTATAACCCAAATTCTTAACATGCTTGGCTTTCTCAAAACCTTTATAGGGTGGATTGTATAATGCATAACAACAACATCTTTTTCCATCCTTATCCATGGAGCCCTTTATAAAATTTTCATAAGAAATTCTAATATGAGGTAAGGTGATCCTTTATCTCCCTTCCTATATATATCTTACATAGACGCGTTAACCATATCTTACATTATTTTACCTCTAAAAATCAAAATTTTAAATATCATTAAAGAGAAAGAGAAAAGGATTAGAAATTTCTTCAATTAGGTACCAGAGATAACCATCACTACTTTAAGGTTAACTAAGAGGACATGGAATAAAGTCCTTCTAAGGAAAAGAATATGGATCCTTTTCAATGATTTAGAGTCCTTTTTGGTAAAATGGGTGCATAGTGTTACTTTAAATGGAAAAAGCTTCTAGAATTTTAAAGTTAAGAATGGGAATAAATGGATCTGGCAAAAATCCCTACAAATGAGAGATTACTTAAAAAACCATTTTAGGATTATTGTAGGGAATGGAATAACCACTTAACTCTAGCATGATCACTATCACCCTAGTGGCATTCTCAGAGACCTTATTACACTAACAAAAATTTACGATTTAGAGCTCTCATTGGACACCAAAGTATTGACTATCATTAGCAATAATAGCTGGAGCTAGCCTGTTATCAATAATGCTATTATTAATTCATTCTCCCAACTTACACTTTCGTACATCCCTAATTCATCAAAATAAGATCAACTACGAAGATCCCCATACTTCTAAAATGTTTACCAATTCATTAGCTTATAAATCCTTTAGACCATGTTTATCACCCCAACCCTAGACTAAGATTGTGTGGCATAAAGCAGCTATTCTTAAAGATAGCCTCATTTTAGGGATGGCAATAAAAAACAAAATAACCATCAGAGATAAACTTATCCATCTCTACACCCCTTAACTTCTACTCTCTTTGTCTTTTAGACTAAGAAAATCATGACCACCTCTTTTGTAGCTGTCAGCATTCTAACACAATTTAAGACCCCATCTTAAGCCAACTCTAACCTCCCAACACATTTCACCTCTCCATCCTTCCAACTATTGTCTAGTGGATACAGAACAATTCAAATACTAGATCCTCACTCCCTATAATGTTGAAGGTCTCCCTTTTTACTTATGTTTATATCATTTGGTAAGAGAGAAATCATAAAGTTTTTAGGGATCTTATTATAACACCTAAAGCAACATCAATAAAGTAGTCAATGTCATTAAAAAGAGATAAAATGCCTTATAAATGAGACCTCGTAGTCTTTTTTCTATTTTTAAATCTTTATCTATTACTAGAAATTTTTTTAGGTTTAATTTAAAAAATTAATAAAGTAAAAAAGGTAGTCAATGGAAAATTTAAGCAACCCAAAAGAGAAAAAAAAAGGAGCTAAAGTAATAAGGCTTGCTAGATTAGGAAATATTATAATCAAATTGCTAAGAAATAGGGCTATCCATATTCCAGAACAACTAAAGGCCACGAATAGGAAAAGGATTAGGAAAAACAACTTAGGAAATGAGCATATGTTAATATTAGAACTAGAAAGTTAGCCTAAGCATGAATCCGTAAGTAGATGACAAAGAAAGAGAAAGTTTACAAAAAAACCAACTCCTTAAAAAACGCATCCTTTGCTAAAGGAAATTCCTCTATAACCAAAGAAATTTATTCATCCTCTTCACTTTCATCCTTATAGGAGTCAGTTGTAAAAAAGCTAAGACAAATTATCTAATAAAATCTGGTTGATATTAAAGAAAACATTACAAGATTAACAAACAGCCAAAGCACCAACCCAATACACCTTTTGATTCTACACCAACCACTTTAGTCCCTATAGATAAGATATTTTTTTTAAAGGATTTCAATACTTGAGGAAATTTCTTAAGAGTAAGAGGGATAAATATGATAGAATTAAGAAAGGAATAAGGGGGAAAAAAGTGGCAAATAATACCTTGGAGGAAGCAATGCAATGGCACTCCATCAAGAAAGAAGCAGTTTTAAACAATTCGTAAATTCCTATTTTTTAGGCTTATTTGTCACTTTGTTATCACTGTTATTGTGAATGAATTATTTGAGCATCTTCTAGGGAAACCTTTAGCATAAACTAAATTTCGTTTCCTTTATAATGTGATTAATTCTCTTTTCTACCCAAAAAAAAATGAAGATGATTATTGATAACAAATGGAAATACAAATTTGAGTTGCTCAACAAAAATTCAATGTAACAACTTGAAAGAGAGAAAAATTTTTTGATTAGATCTAAATAAGCCTGAATTTTTCAAGGAAATTATCTCAAGTAGATTATGATAAGATGAATCACGAACTAACAAGTTGAAGAAAAATTAAAATTAAAAAAGTCCCTATAAATACAAAACGTCATATGTCTTGACTTAAAAGTTGTAGGCATAAGAATTCAAGATGCTACAAGGTGTGGTCAGTAAAAGGAAAGCCCAAGAGAATCATATTAAGAATTCAAGATGCTATAAGCCATGGACAGTAAAAGTAAAGCACAAGAGAATCATACTACTGAGGAATAGGACTATCTAGATTCCAAAACAACTAGAGGCCCCTAATAGGAAATGCATTGGTGAAAACACCCCATGAAAGGAGAAAATACCAATACTAGAATCAGTAAGTAAGCTTAAGAACAAATTTGTAAGAATATGGAAAAAAAAAAGAAATATTGCACAGAAATCATCACCCACCACAAAGACAACTCCGTGCTAAAGGCAATTCTAGCCTTCCTGATATCTAAATCAATTTATTCATCCTCTTTGCCTTTATTCTAAGAGAAGTCGGCTGTAGAAAGGCTAAGACAACTTATCTAACAACAACTTGTTGAGATAAAGGCAAATAGACTAGGATTCACTAATAAATAAAGCATTGGGCCAAGACATTCTTTAATTCTACATCCACCACCTTAGTCTCTTTGGATAAGATTTTTGTTTTTTAAAAGATGAACATCTTAAACAATTTCTTGAATCTTTGAAATGTTATATAACTAATTAAACATATCAATTCACAAATAACTTTAAATTATTTCATGCCTCTTCCAATTAAACCAAAGTCACACCTTCAATTCCATATCTGAAATGAATAGTACTAAGGCAAAATGCATCATCTTTTAAACAACTCCAATTCATGAATTTATTAAGAACAGAACTTAAACAAAAAAAAAAAAGAGCTTTTAAAGCTTGGATGAGAAGTTACTCAATCTTTGTATATAAAGGTGAGCATTTTGTCATGAACAACCTCTGGTTACTCAATTAAGTCACATCACATTAACTAGTTACTAGCATCAGTCTTTAATTTTGACCAATTGGTTTGAAGACAATGGAGTGAATAAAACTTGATCACCTATTAAAATTTCACTTTCTTTTCTTTTTTATTTTTTCTTTTTCTTTTTCTTTTTCTTTTCCTTTTCCTTTTCCTTTTCCTTTTTCATTTCCTTTTTCATTTCCTTTTTCATTTTTTTAAAAAAATTTAAACAAGATGATGAACATGTTTTAAAGAAATGACATTTTGCTTTAGAAATATGTATTTTGAACATGGAATATCATAATGATCATAAGGTCTAACTATTCAAAACCTGAAGCAATTTAAAACCATTTGATCTTTGACATCCCTAATTAACAATATAACATTTTAAAGGGTTAAAATGAGTAAAAAAACAAGGGCAAGTGTCAAATAATATACATCAAAACTGAAAATTTTTTCCAAAAATTATATATTATTTTTAAAAATAAAATAAAATAACATGCTTTAGGATAAGATAACAATAAGTGCGATATCCATCTATATCAGTCTATTCCTCCCCTACACTTAAATTGAACATTGTCCCCAATATTCATAAAACTGTAAGCCTTATAACACTCAAGAGGGGGTAAAGTGGGTGTTTAAAAATTTCTTTCCAAATTAAACAATTTAAACACCTTAAGCTAATTTTAAATAAATAAAATCTATAATCAAAATTAAACTTAAATAGAATGATATGCTTATGCCAATACTAATCAAATTCAATCAATAATAAACAAACATAATAAGAATAAACTTAAGAGATAAGGGAAGAGATGAACACACAAATTTATAGAGGTTCACCTACCCCAATGATAGACTATATCATCTCTCCAACTACTTGCTGGAAATTCACTAAAAACTAATCTTACTTTTATTGGGTGAAGAGTAGCCTTTATAAAAATCTTGTTTACAAGGTTAAGAGGAACTTTTGTAATCTTACTTTAAGGGTGAAGAGTAAGCTAACAATCTTATTCTCAAGGGTCAAGAGGAACCTATGTAACAATCTTGAATTCTAAGGGTTAAGAAGGACCCATCAATCTTACTTTCCAACAGGGGAAGAATAACCTTACCAATAAAACCAAAATACAACAATTGTTTGTATTACAAAAATTTCAAACTTAGGCTACCAAAGCCTCAACCCGAGCTTATATAACTTATAAAAAAACTGATTAAAATCAATTCAAGAAAGGGCTCATATGCAACCAATGCAATTCCAATGCCTTATGCAATCTCTAAGGGTCATACATAGCATAAAACAATCCAATTCACATTCAATAATCACACTAACTCAAATCTTGTTTTCTATAAGTTAAGAGCAACCTATAATCTCTATTTTAAAGGCAAAGAGTAGCCCTTAACTCAATTAACAACTAGCCCAAACAAATCACCCAAAATGAGTAACCAAATCACATAAAGTTTATGCAATATAATCAATTGTAAAATTTATTAAGGAAAATAAAAATTATGACAAGCCTCCTAACAAATTCACTTTTCATCTGCAATCAAATAGATTCCGCAAAATTGTGATTAATATATTAAATAATAAGATTTTTGTTCCAGCCTATAAAACACAAAAATTTAACCAACCAAATGATGTAAAATAAATGTAATGAACCTACTGAAACCTTAATCAATCACTGAGGAACATATCATAACAATGAAAACAATTTAAGGCACTAAACAAAAGATCTAAATCAAGAACAAAGTAAGAAATTTCAAATCTAATTAGTTTTTGAGCAACCTACAAATTTGAACTTAAACAAACAATTTCATAGCTTAAAATTTGAAAAAAAAAAGTTCTAGCACACTCTTAAGACATTAAGCAAACTAAAACTAGCAAACTTGCATCATCGAAAACAATTTTAATTAGTGACACTTGAGATGAACAAAGGCTAAACCAAAATAGAGATAGTTTTAGTGTTAATGGAAACTTTAGCTTAAAAAAATAATTTTTCTAAAATTCAATAATTTTCTCAATGAAATTTATAAACACTTTAAAAAACTAAGAATAAAAATTTTGCATGCCCATAATAGATTAAAGTGATGAAAGATAAGATTGGACTAAGAGAAGTGAAAACTTTGACATTTTAGTTTAGCAAGGCTGTTAGGCTTTGATTTCAATGCATTTTCATATCCATTTCATGCCAATTTAGTGTACATTTGCTTTTAATTGATGCCAAAGTGTTTAAACATCATTTATATTTATGTTCAATATAGATGAAAGCTAAAAGATGGAGAAACTCTTGAATTTGTAGCTGAAAAACTAGATTTTAGGACTAAAATAGCGGCTTCATCTAACCTGTCGTAATGTTAATAGCCCGCCATTTTACTCCCTTTAAATGTCGTTTTGGTAGCTGTCACACGATTTCTAATTACAACTTGCTATCAACTTTCTGCAACTTGTTCCTACTTCTAGCTAACATATATAAGAAGATCTAGAGTCACCGTTTTCACAAAAGTTACAATGGATTAGAGAGAGAATTGAGGACAACTTAGAGAGAGAATTTAGATCAAACTCTCCTTTCCCTTTTCTTTCTCTTGCTTTAGGTTTTTCTTTCCTTTTTCTCATCCAGTCTTTGTTCTTTTAATTTCTAGGTTGTTTTGAGGATTCAGAGGAGTTTATACACTTGATTTATGGCTTTCTATCATTTTGAAGGATTATTTGGTGCTTTTCGAACCTTGAATCCTTTGCATTTCACTACTTTATTCATATATATGTCAAGAACATGTGCTTTGATGATGAATCCTAATTTTCTTGCTTATGTACGATGTTTTTAGCTAAATTCTAGCTAAGGAAAAGTTCTTGAATGTCTTGAGTAATTGTTTATCACATGATTAGATGATAATCTTTGATTATTTGATATCTTAATGCTTATTTTGAGTTGGCCACTCAGAATACGATTTAAGATGGTCAAAGATTCAATAATCTCTACTTTAATCATTAGAAAATTCAGTAAACAATGTGGTTTTATTCAAGGATCTGAGAAATCTACCTTGATTATCACAAGGGCACTAATCGTGAATATGGTTTTTAGGATTAGAACTTCCTAAACTTTAAGCCTACATCTTATATTTTTGGGTGAACCAAACCATTAACTAATAATGTTAGAGAGAAGGTAATGATTTAACCATAGTAATGTATTGAATTATTAAAGGCCCTAGATTATAAATTCCAATCCATTTTATAACTTACTTAAGTCATTTCGGCCTAGTACTTAGCAAATTAATCATTTGGTAATTCTTAGATCACTGGGAATGCAATTGCAAAGTTAGAAGTTTTTAGGTTTGTTTTAGTTAATCTAACCATTTAAAATTAATGATCTTGAGTTTCTTAAATAATTGTAATCCAATTGCCTTAGTATTCACATAGTTTCTCTGTGAGTTCGACATTCTAGAGTCTTAAATGTATTCCACTTTATTACTTGTAAGGTACACAACGGTGAAGTTAGTTTGAATTTGAATTTGAATTGCATGAGAATTTATTGATTTATTGAACTAAATTAGTTATATCAAACCAATGCAACAATAACTTTGAGAGCTTGAAACACATGAATTAATCACTTAAAAATTCAAAAGAACTCTCAATGCAAGTCTTCTTTATCTAAGAAAACCAAAAACAACAAATTTACAACATTTGAAACAAATTTAAAACACAAAATCGAATTTGAATGAAAAAATTGCATAAATTGAGATAGCTTGAGCGTTTGAACGATGTGATATTCTAAAGTAGTTTTTCAAAGCATCTAGAATTGTTAAAGATGTTTATGGATGGTATATAAAGGGTTCTGAATAGAGATGTTGGATAACAAAAACTAGCCATTTAGAGGTTAAAAGGTTTTTAAAACCTAAGGTAGGAAGCTAGTCATTACTGTCAGAGAGTTATACAACGATTCCTGAAGAGATATACAATGCCCTGCCAACCACCGTATAGCTTGTTAGGTAAACATGTGTCATATGACCATTTCTTGACTTATCGTATAGCTCCTGTTGGCTCGCTTTTTAGCTCCAAAAAAATACCAAATATTAAACAAACCAAATCCAAAACACTGTAAACAAATTCCTAACATTAATTAAACCTTTAAATAAGTTTTAAAACAAAATTCAAGGCTATTTAAATCATCAAAAAATTTTAATTAACACGAGCATAAGAATTAGCCTTGATTATGAAAAAAAAAATTTCATAATCACCTTTAAAACTTTTCAAACACTTCATAAACCAGAATTCACATTACAATTATATGTAAACAAATTTAAACACGTATAAATAACTTCAAACAACATTTTAATTCACTTAAACTTATCAAGAGGCATACATTGACATAATTTATTAGATTACCTTTGATTATACAACATTTAGTCTATATTCCATTCTAATTTAATTCCTATCATATTACTGTCATATTCAAATTCAATTGATCAATAAAACCACAATTAAAATACTATACACAAATGATCATATAAAAATGTCATGCAAATATGAGACCCCTTTTTTAGCATTATTTACGATCAAGTTTAGGAAACTTACATTCTAAGACACAACTAAACCTAACCAAACTTCATCTTTATGACTTGATCTTTTTTCATCACTTGAACTTCAATATTTATTCTTTCTTTTATGCTTGAGCTCTTCTACCTTAGGCTATAATATATTCTTGCACCTTAAGCATTTACCTATCTTACAAATGCATCAAAACTTAAACATTAGTATTAATAATGTTTATCATTGTTAGGCGTTAAATTTATCGTATTCTTTATGTTCTTTGATGTTAATTTAACCCTAATTTAATGCTTAAATGTTCAATTTATATGTTGTTATGTTTAATTTTCAAGATGCAGCTTAAAAGATGGAGATTTGAGAAAAAACTAGAAGAAAGTGCCTCATTTATGTTCCTCAACGGCACCCTGCTAGCCTACCATTGAAGGATGAATAGAGTGCCGTTAATAGAGGTAGAATTCGACCATCAATGGCACCTCTAGCCCACTGTTATACATCAGTGCAGCTCGTTGTTAAAGGCGTAGTCAATAATATCCAACCTAAATCTCCAAGATTGCGGCTGTGGCATGTCTTTAATTAATCTCCTTGTCTTCTAACACATCTTGGAGGCTTCTGCAACTGTAAAAACCAAAAAATTAATAGAGATTATGCAGAGATAGGAGAGAACAGATCTACCAAAGGATAGAGAGAATTCTTATTCTCTCCATAGTCTTTCACTTAGTCTTTTTGCTTCAAACACTTTGTTTTTCAAATTTGAGTGTTGTTTCTGAGTTTCTGAACATCTAAGCTTCATGTATAAACATATTTTTGAGTTTATAACCCATATTCAAGGGGTTTCTAACTCAGATTATGTGTTATTATGCTCTTATTTTCGAATTAATCAAAGCACTTATTCTTATGCGTACAACCTTGTATGTTCTTTGTTTTTTCTGCAAGTTTTAATCGATTCAGAGGCTGTATTGCATTCTAGATCAAGTTGAGAGTTACAATTCATGTCCAAAAGCCTTACAAACTTTTTTTGTACACTCTAAACTTATAAATTCAGCCTATTTTTATAGATCTGTCAAGATATGTTGCATAAGTTGTATATTTTGTATTTCATGATCCATATGTGTGGCTAAATCATTTTTATTGCTAAGGATTAATGTTTCTATGATTTAAGATAGCTTAAAGACATGCCAAAGGTTCTATATTTTGATTATTAAAGGATTAAACAAACTATATTTGGTCTGGCCACTTAAGACTAGTTTAAAGACAAGTTACGCACAAGAAATCATCTTAAATTGTTAAAAAAAATCAATAAATAACACGAATTAATCTTTTCATGACCAAACCTAGATTTTTTTTGTGAAAGTTAGAGATCTTAAATTAATTGTAAAGAACTCATCTTCTTGAAATTAAAGCCCATTTACTTGATTTAAAGCATAACAAAACTTTAGATAAGATTTAATTGAGAAAAAGCAAAGTCTTAACCATAGCTTTGTTTTAATTTTGTGAAGGAACCTTAATCAGACCTTAAATGTGTTTAACGTTCAAATAAATCATCAATCATCTAATCCTTAGCCAATTTTCAAATTGGGTAATTTTCAAAATTTTTCATAAGCAATTAAAAATCATTTTTGAAGTGTTTAAGCCAAGTTAATCTAATTTTAGCAATTTTTGGATTTTTAATCAATTTGTTTAGATTTTCCTAAATAATTACAATATGATCAACCTAATAATTAAGTTAACTTTTTCCCTGTGGGATAAACAACCAGAGTCTTAAATTTACTCCATTATCTTACTTTTGCAATAGGTGCACTTGTCTTTATTTTGTTGGTTTTCAAAGTAAAATCATTTCATGATCATTCAAAGTTTTAAAGTCACCTAATCAATGCAACAAGTTTTTGGTTCTGTTACTGGGGATTAATTGACCTAACATTAGGAAAGTTAGTGTCAATTACTTTAGGACTTGTAAATTTTGTTTTTATAAATTTTATAAATTTTTTTGCATTTATTTTCTATTTATTTTACTTGGTGGGGTTTTATTGCTTTTTTCTTAGTTTATGTGCCTTTATTTAGTATTTTATTAGAATTTGTATACATAATCAGGGATGCAATCCCAAGCCAGTAGAATTTAATCTAAAACTCAAGTGCACGTTAAGAAAGAGGAATAAAGGAGCTCGTGCAACCACGTGTGATCCATTAGAACTAGGAACATCAAGTGACACTGAATCAGAACTTGTAGAAATAGACCCTAAGGAACGTGTAAATGTAGAACCTTAAGTAGAAAATAGGGAGCCAACCATAATAGGTTTAACTTTAAGGAATAGAGGTAAACCTATGGCTAGCATTGTGTGGCCCAGAGTCAATGCAAATAATTTTGAGATCTCATATAATATCATCTCAATGGTTATATCCTCATAATTTAGAGGTTTAGCTTTAGAAGATCTCAATGAACACCTTCAAAACTTTCTTAATATTTGTGATCTTTTAAAGAGAAATGGAGTCTCTGATAATGCAATTAGTCTTAGATTTTTCACTTTGTTTGTTATAGATAAGGTGAAAGTCTAGTTGTCAACACTTCAATTTGGTTCCATTACTACATTAGACGAATTGATGAAATTATTCCTTACTAAATTTTTCCCACTTGCTAAGATAGCAAAAATGAAAACTGAGATTAGTTCGTTCATGCAATATGAAAATGAAAGTCTATACGAGGCATGAGAATGGTTTA
>JAOXYD010251369.1:0-16387 GCA_028565735.1 Pinacopodium congolense
CTCATATTTTTTGAGCTCTCAATCTGGTCTACCCACCCCCCCCCCCAAAAAAGGTTTTTTAGCTTCTTTAATGTCTCAAATCAAGTGGGCATAAGATGGAGTAAGATGCAGCCAATAGAGAAGGAGATCCAGTTGGTTTTGTCCTAACTGCTACTAAAATGGCACTTTATAAGGAGTTAAAAGACATCATTTAACCCCTCGTGTTTGACTCCTATTCTAGACCCACGTTTAGCTTTTATTTTTAACTCTAATCTTCATACTTTCTTGAATTTTCACTTCAAACTAATGTTAATATGAAAATTAAACATTTTAAGACAAAAATAAAACATTTAACATCAAAATAGTGGTGAATTAATATTAAAATATCAACAAAAATCATATGAAATGAACCTCTATCAATCATTAACTTTCTCTTATGGAAGAGAACACTAAAGTTTATAAACATGTTTATAAACTTTAAACATGTTTAGTTAAATTAGGTAGATTTTTCCCATAAATTAGGTAGATTTCTCGAATCCTATCTTATTTCCTAACTTTATCTTACATGTTTAGTGTAAAATAAGCATTAAACCCTTCCAAAAGAAAATAATAGCCCTTAATTGCACATATAAACATATTTAGCACATGCTTAGATCATTTTAGAGACATTTCCTAACCAAAAATAGATTTAATAGCTCATTTTAAGTAAGAAACAAATCAATATCATGATATTCAACATACTCTTGCACAAATGATAAGGAAAGATGAATTTCATAAATAAAAATTGGTTAAAGTGCACCAATATTTGACTCTAAACATATTTACAAGCTTTAATCACATGTTTAAGCTAAAACAACCCCAAAATACAACTCAGATCTGTAAGACAAGGTGAGACTCGTGAAGAACAAGAGAAAATAACCCTGACACTTCTCTTAATCTGATTTCTCTCTAAATTTTGTATTTTTCTCTATCCAACTCTA
Source organism: Pinacopodium congolense (assembly GCA_028565735.1). Lineage (NCBI taxonomy): Eukaryota > Viridiplantae > Streptophyta > Magnoliopsida > Malpighiales > Erythroxylaceae > Pinacopodium > Pinacopodium congolense. The sequence continues at coordinate 960 of JAOXYD010251369.1, forward strand.
CTATTTTTAGATTCTTTGAGTCCTTATATATGTCAGCTGTAAGTGGGGAGTAACATGGGCAAGTTATAGTAAGTAGAGAAGAAGATTTAGTTGGAAAGGTGTCGATTGCTACTTAAATGATGCTTAAAAGGGGTAAAACGGCGCCTTATAAACACTACAGTTTTATTGTTTGATGCGGGAGTAGAATGACGCTCAGTAGGGTTAAACAGTACCATTTTAGACCTATCGTTTTAGTCTAAATTCTCAAATTTCAGCAGCCTTTTCTTAGATTTTCTAGGATAATTAAGCTTCAAATGCAATATTCATCAATCAAATGCATAATTTAGCCTATAAACATCAAATCTAAGCAATTATACAACAATTTGACTTGAAATGGAGGCAAATACGTAATAAAATTCAAGTCTATCAACTCCCCCAAACTTAGTTTTACTTCTCCTCAAGCAAATCAATCTATCATTAGTTCCCAAAAAATATATAATCTTAAGAAAAATAATCTCCATCAATCAACCAAAACCATTGAAAAGAATTCTCTTATCCTTCAATCACTATGGCAAAGTAAGAGGTTATAAAATTTAATTCATCCAATCAAGTCACAATTGCCATTGGTTTACTTCATGTTTCTTCCAATTCATCCTAAGATTATAATTCCATTCCAATCATAAAATGAATATAAACCAAGTGGATAGTAACATTAATGAACACAAATCCATATCCTTAAGCCTAAGTGCTAAAAAGAAAAAACAATGTGAGCCTAACTTTGGTTGAGAAGTCACTCAATCTTTTGTACTTAAGGGTGAAAAGTTTATAGTGAACAACCCCTAGCTTACCGAATTAAGGCACCTTTCATCAATTGGCTTGAACCACTCATAAACTTTAACCAAACAATTTAGAAGTCAATAGAGTGAATGAAATATGCGCCCACTTTTCACTCTCTTTTTTTTCTTTTCTTTTCACTCATTTTCTTTTTTGCATTTTTCCTCTCATTTTCTTTTTTTTCTTTTCTTTTGTTCTTTTTCCATTTTGTTGTCATTTTTCTTTTTCTTGTATTTTTCTCTTGTTATGACAAAGGATAATCAAATTGCATCAAAGATGAAAAATGTAGCTTAGAAAGATTTAGTTTAGAATTGGAATGTCATAGCAATCTTAAAGGACATACTTGTTTAAAACATGAAATAAATCAAGATCAAAAGCTTGTCAATCATCAAAATCAAAAGTATAACTTCTTATTCTATCAAAGAGTGAAACTTAAAAGGAAAATCGGCCAATGATAGAATCAAAATTGAAAAAAATTAACAAAACAATATAGATTGATTGGAAAAAGATCAATTTGAGAGCAAATAAACATAAGCATGGAGCAACCATTCCCTCCCCCACACTTGAAATAAACATTGGTCCCCAATGTTACAAAATGGAGATGATAAGCAAAAGGCAGGAGAATAGGAATAGAGAACACCTAGATAAGGACTGCAACATTTGGAAAATTTGACATGAATTTAAGCAAGGCATAATGCAACCATTAATAATAGCAGTTGACAAAAGATAAGAAACATGAAAGCATAAAGACACCAAATAACAAAAGAATGCTCCATAATATAAATAAAGCAATAATGTACCCAAAATGGAGCATCCATCAAAAGAACTAAACAACTATAAACAATGAAAAGGAAATATAGGAAAACAAAGCCAATAGGTTCATTAAAAAAAGAACCTATTAAAGGGATTAGCCTAAAAAAAAAAGGGGCTAGCCTTACAAACTAAAAGACTAGTTAACTCGGGGGAGGCAAAAGGTCGTGAACAAAGTCTCAAAGGATCGAAAGCTGGCTCTGAACTATTCCCACCTACAGGAGAACATCCTCAACATGAGAGGATAGAACATCCTGTTATGACTCCATGAGAGAAACACACTGTTCAATACTGTCCAACTGATCTATAGAAAAAGACATAGCAGCAGGTCTACTGGCAGCTGGAGGAAAGGGTCGATATACCAAAGGAGAGGCACTAGTCACAGGCAAAGGGCCTCGGAGGAAGCTTCATCCATACCTTCAGGAATATCCTCAACTTGAACAAGTAGAGGAGGAGGTTCATGTTCATCATCAATGCGCTCAGCCTCTTGAAGTGGTTACCAAGTCAAGTTATGCCAGATATGGTTGACCTTAGTATAACGCCAAGACTTGAGGCTAGGGTAACCAATTATGGAAGTAGGCATATGCTAAACAGTCATCTAACCCTCAAAAGAAACACTAACCTCATTGAGCGCTTAGGCAATCAAAGCTAGAAAGTAGAAATTTTTATTGACATGCTTGGAACAAACCACTTTCCTCATTCTCTGAAGAATGAATCTAGCCAGTGGCAAGCCCTCGATTACTTCTAAACTATTATTCAGCTTATGAAGAAGGTAGATATCATCATACCTTGTTTCATTAAGACCGCTAGGATGAAACAAGACATTTGAATTGATAATGGCCACAACAATCCTCCTTTGCATAGATAACTAGTAAGTCAGATAATAATCCTTATCAGGAGGCCGGACCAGTCTCAAAGTAATACGAGCAACCTCAAAAGTGAAGGTAGTATCAGGCTCTACATCATCACCATGAATTATGGCCACTCGGTGTTGATAAGTCTCACCAACATTTGGCACATTGAGTAGGTGAGAAAGCGAAGCCTGGTTGCGGTTAGTAGGCACCCATCAGACAGTAGACTAACTATCAAGAAGGTCTTCAACATCCTTCTCTTCAATGTTAGCATAAAATTCCCGCACTAGGACTGGATAATAGGGACCAACCAAGACCAAAATGGGATCACATTCCAAGTTACGGAACACTGTGCTAATTTGAAACTCACCATTCAAAGCAAAGGCTAAAGATTTCTCATCTATAAACTTGTTTGGTAGACAGACGTCATACCAATCCACATTAGCTTGGCTTGTGAAATGAGAAACATCTCAAGCAATCCTCTTTCTTGAACTAGAGGCACCCTGAAATGGTCAGGGGCATGGAGAACCTTCGAACAAAAAAGCTGGATTTTATGGCAAAAATGGATGTTTGATGTGTGAAATAATCATAGAATCAATTAGTGCTCGAAATTTCTAAAATTTTGACTCCTAAATAACTGAATTTGGTGAAGAAATAAGTTAGAAATGAGAGATTTAGGGTATAATGGTCTGGTTTCTCCTAGAGAGAAGAGAGGGGAGAGGTTTGGAGAAGAATGCCAAAACCATTTCGTTTTTTGCCTATACAGGAGTAAAACGGCAACCTATGAAAAGTAAAACGACGTCATTTTACTGTCACCATTTAACTCTGCAGATGAGCTTCATCATAGATCATTTTACTGTCACCATTTAACTCTGCAGATGAGCTCCATCATAGATTTTTAGCTTCTATTCAAGTCTAAATGACCCCAAATTAATACCACACAAAGATTAAATGATTTCCTAGCTAAAGGACTTAAAATCCGGCTAAGAAAACATCAAATTTTAGCACAAAAGAACTAGCTAGGCTAAGGCTTTAAGAGAAAAGAAAACAAAAAACAAAAATTAAGGACTAATTTAAGGTAAAACAACTTAAAAAATTAAAAAAAAATCTAAAAAGAGACTCAACAAGACTAAAAAAAACTGGATTTTTACAAAAGAAAATAAAAAACTAGGATAAAATAGAAAGAAAAAGAAAAGACCAAAAATGTTGAATTTGTACATAGAACGAAAAGAACTAAACTGAAAACCTTGAAAAAGAAAAAAGGGAAAACTAAAAACACTAAAAAGAAAAGAACTAAAACAACCTAACTTAATAAAATTTGCATATAAAATAACCTAAAAGGGGTTAAAAAAAAGTAAGAATCTCAAATTGATCATTGACCTTATTAGGTACATAAAGTTTGGCTCGTTGACCATTGACTTTAAAGGATGACTAAACATTTGACACCTCAATAGTACCATAAGGATAAACGTTAAGCACATCATAAGGGTCAGTCTATCTAGACCGCAACTTACTAGGAAACAGTTTCAAGCGAGAGTTATAGGCTAGTACTTTGTCTCCAATTTGAAAGTCGCAAGGAACAATATTTCGATCATGCCATTTCTTTGTTCGTTCTTTATATAATTTAGAATTTTAATAGACATTAAGGTGAAATTCATCCAATTCATTCAATTGCAATAACCTTTGTTCACCAACTTGCTTTGTATTAAAATTCAAGAAATTTATTGTCCAAAATACCTTATGCTCCAATTCCATAGGTAAATGACAAGATTTATCATACACTAAGCGATATGGAGATATACCAATGGACGTCTTGAAAGTAGTACGATATGCTAAAATGCTCCATCTAATTTCAAAGATCAATCATTTCTAGATGCATCTACGATCTTTTCTATGATCCTTTTAATTTCTCAATTAGAAATTTCCACTTGACCACTGTGGATGATAGGGGTGAAAACTTTATGGTTGACACCATATTTAGATATGAGGGATTCAAATTGCCAATTACAAAATTGCGATCCTCCATTGCTAATTATAGCTCGAGGTGTACCAAATCTTGTAAAAATATTCTTCTTAAGGAATTTTACAACCTCAGAGGCATTATTTATAGGTAAGGAAACTGCTTCCACCCATTTACTCACATAATTGACTGCGATTAAAATATATTGATTAGCAAATGAGTAGGAAGAACATGGCCACTATCTGCTTCCACATTTTACTCTTCTATTACTATTTCTATTTCTTCTTCTTCTTGGCAGTCCTGCGTTCCCACTACTTTTGGTTGTGACTGGGACTCATTTGTGTCTGAGGAATCGGATTCTTTAGGATCTACATGTGGCTGTGTACATATGGATAATGGTGGAGAATTTACAAAAGAAAGTGACTATAGACTATTGTCGACATTGATGGGGTTCTTTGCAGAGCAATGTTGCTATAATTGTTAAGTGAACCATAATAAATTGAGATGACTTGAGCGTCTTGGTTGCATTTTTGGTTAGAAACTGGGTTGTATAGGATGCAGTTTTCTAAGTTAATGGCATTTTGTGAGTTGGGGGGCTGGAGACTTCACTGTTGCTAGGTGCTTTGGTATTGGCTGGCTTAAGTTCTTTGATGGTAGAGTGTGTGAAGCGGAGGGTAGGAGCATCTAAACTAGAGAAGGTAATTGAAGAGGGATGCTTAGGAGCTTGGCTTTCTGGGTAAGGGTTGGATCGTAGAGGGTGATGGGAGTGGATTAGACGGTATTGGCTGGCTAGAGAGGACGATGGTGGATGTCTCAAACTGGAGAGTGGAATGTTTGGTGGTATAGGCTGGAGATTGTGAGTGTCTGGACTAGAGAAGGTAGGAGAGCTTAGGCTGGGGTAAGGAGGTTTGGATTAGGGATTAGAGATTTTTGGAAAAGGGAAAGGGGAGATCTGTTAACTAAAATGAAAGAGACGAAATAGTTAACAATATAAAAAATAAAAAATTACATAAAATGAAACAAAACAAAAATTGAAGCATGCGACTTCATCTACGTCTGTCGCTATAGCAATAGAAGCAAAACGGAGGAGGAGGTCCTCATGCGTTGAAATTTTTATTATATATATATATATTTATTTAATTTTACTTTTTATTTTTATATCAAAATAAAATAAAATATATAAAAATATATATAAGAAAAAACGTAGAAAATTAAGAAGAAAAATAAAATAAAATAAAATAAAATAAAAATGAAACAATTTAAAATAAATCTTGAGGTACCTCTCAAGAGCTCTTCTTTAATGTCTATTAGCTAGACGGAAAAAGAATTCTTTGACTTACTCAGAGTAAACTTACTCAACCACTTTAATTTCTTTCGCAGTTTTAACCTATAAATTCTCATAATACAATTTCAATCAGTGCCCATTAACTTTAAATACTTTACAAGTGTCTAAGCTTTGAATTTATACTATATTTGAGAGAAAACATTAGTAACAACAAATGGACCTATCCAACGAGAACGCAATTTACCAGGAAAAAGCTTTAGTTTCAAGTGATAAAGAAGGAATTTGTAGTGAAATGTTTTAACTTTTCTTTATAGATTTTAGCACTCTCATAAGCATCATTATGTATCTCTTGTAACTCTTAAAATTGTAATTTTCGATGAGTTCAAGCCTCAATTAAAACGAAATTGCATTGTTTTACAGCCTAGTAAGCTTTATGTTCCAATTCTACAGGTAAATGATAAGTTTTTCTGAATACTAACCTATACAGTAACATAACAATAGGAGTTTTATATGCTTTCCTGTATGCCCATAGTGCATCATCTAAACACGAACTCCAATCTTTCCTGTTAGGATTAACCACTTTCTCCAAAATTGATTTGATTTCCTTGTTAGAAACTTTCACTTATCCACTTGTTTGTGGGTGGTACGTTATTAAAGTTCGATTTGTAAAGCCATATTTTTTCAGTAAAGCCTTAAATGACTCGATTACAAAAATAAGTTCCACGGTCACTGATTATTGCTCTAGGCACCCCAAATTTGATAAAAATATGAGACTTAAAAAAATTGATAGCAACTTTAGGATTATCAGTATGAGTAGCCTTAGCTTCAACCAATTTTAAAACATAATCCACAGCTATGAGAATATATGTCTTACCAAAAGATGAAGGAAAAGGGCCCATAAAATCAATTCCCCATACTTTCACATACCAGGATATTCGTATGCGGCATTTGGTCTTTTGGTCCTAAATCACCTATTCTTTGACATCAATCACAAGACTTATAAAATATATAAACATCATAAAATAGTTTAGGCCAAAATAAACCACATTCAGGCACTTTACAATCTATCCTTTTGGGACCAAAATGTCCACCACATGCAACCTAATAATTTGATCCGAACAATATTTCCACATATGTGCCTCATCCCATGCGTAATATTTAGTCTCTCTTTTGATTTTATCTTTTTTATCTCATGATAAAGTACTAGCTAAAGACTTGGTAATCAGAAAATTAACTATGTCATCATACTAAGGTGTTACCTATTGGGTGGTGACTAAATGGTCATCTGGAAATTCATCTTTCAGGTTGTCTGAAGTTGTGTCAAGATGGATATGACTAAGATGATCTACAACTAGATTTTCAGTTTTTTATCTCATATCTCCACATCAATTTCTTGCAGTAGTAGAATCTAATGATAAGATGTGGCTTTCCTTCCTTTTTGGACAACAAATACTTCAACTCAGTATGATCTGAATAAACTATGACATGTGTGCCCAATAGATATGAACGAAACTTCTCTAATCCAAAAACAACTGCCAATAATTCTTTTTTGTCACTGAATAATTTTTTTGGGCGCTGTTTAATATCATGGAATATAGTAAATCACATATGGTGCTTTGTTCTTCCTCTTCCCCAAAACAATCCTACTGCATAGTCACTTGCATCACACATTCTAAATGGAAGACTCCAATCTGGGGGCTGAATTATTAGAGCGGAAATTAGCTTCTCTTTTAGTTCATCCAATGATTTCCTACATGCTTCGTCAAACTTGAACTCCACATCTTTTTTAATTCACTTGAATAAGGGTTGAGTGGTCTTCAAAAAATATTTAATAAAGCATCGATAGAAACCTGCATGTCCAAAAATGGGACGAACTTCCTGTACACTAACGGAGTAAGGAAGAGATTGATTAATTTCTATCATAGCCTTATCAACCTCAATTCCCCTAGAAGACACTAGATGGCCTAAGATTATCCCTTGATCAACCATAAAATGGCATTTTTCATAATTTAGAATCAAGTTATTTTCAATGCAATGTTTCAAAACTTTCTTAAGGTTAATCAAGAAAGTATCAAAAGACTCACTATAGACCGTAAAGTCGTCCATAAAAACTTCAATGCAGTCATCCACATAATTAGAGAAAATATTTACCATACACTTTTAGAACGTGGCAGGTGTGTTACATAATCCAAATGGAATTCTTCATTATGCAAAGGTGCCAAAAGGGACATGTGAAAGTCATGTTGTCTTAGTCCTCTGGTGTAACAGAAATTTGATGATAACCTAAATAACCATCTAAACAACAATAACGAGTTTTCCCAGCAAGTTTTTTAAGCATTTGGTCAATAAAAGGAAGTGAAAAATTATATTTACTAGTAACAAAATTTAACTTCCTGTAATCTATATAAACCCTCCACCTATTTTGCACATGGGTGGGCAATAATTCACCTTAGGCATTCTCCACTACTGTCACTCCGGTTTTCTTAGGAACCACCTATATTGAACTTACCCATTTACTGTCTGAAATTGGATAGATTAGCCTAGTGTTGATGAACTTTAAAATCTGCTTCTTGACTACCTTTATCATTAGTGGGTTCAACCTTCGTTGGGGTTGTCTTATTTCGTTAACTCCATCTTCCAATAAAATCTGGTGCATACAGATTGATGGGCTAATCACCTTCAAGTCAACCACAGTCCATCCAAGAGCATCTTTGTGATTTTTCAGCATCCCCAACAATTTTTTTTCCTATAAAGGTTTTAGTCTACTTGAAATAATAACATGAAGAGTTTCATGTTCACCTAAATACGCAAATTTTTAAGTTACCTAGAAGAGCCTTCAATTCCAATTCTGATGGTTGTATAAGAGATGACAACAACTTTGAATTATTTCTAGTTAACTCCAAAAAACATACCTGTTCCTCCAAATATTTTCTTCTCTCTAAAATCTAGATAGTGGCATCCAACTCATCAGAAATTACTAGATAATTAGTTAATGTTTTTCCTTCCTAGATGTCCAAGTTATTTTCCAACACAATCCATCATTTATTTGGTCCATTTAAAAAAAAAGTTTTTTTAACTAAAGTATCGAGAAAACTTATAGAGACAAAATATTTATCATCATAGGTAATTTCATGGCATCATAAATATTAAACTTAATTACATCACCATTAAATTCCATAGTTAAAGACCCATCATAAACATTAATTTTTGTTTTAGAAGTTTTCAAAAATGTTCTTCCCAATAAAATTAGGACTGAAGTGGATGAATCTTCATTACCCATCTTTAAGTCATAAAAATCAATAGGAGAAATCATCTTATCAACTTGAATTAAGACATCCTCAAGAAAACCTTTAAGATAGGTATTAGATCGATCAACAAGTTGGATTATGACACTAGTTTCTTTCAAAGGCCCCATATTCAAAGATTCATAAATAGATTGAGGCATAACATTAATTGACACACCTAAATCCAACAATGCTTTCTCAATTTTCATATTCCCTAATTTACAATGGATTGTAAACATACTTGGATCTTGACACTTAGGAGGTAACTTCTTTTGAAGCACAAAAAAAACATTCTCACCCAATCGCACCTTTTCATTGCCACTTAACTTTTTCTTTGAGGTACAAAGTTCCTTAAGAAATTTAGCATAACAAGGAATTTGTTTAATATAATAAAATAAAGGAATATTTACCTATACCTTGTTAAAAGTTTCCAAGATTTCTTTCTCTTACTCCTCCTTCTTTTGCTTGGCAAAACGGATAGGAAAAGGAGGTTGCATATTGAACTTAGGCATGACAATGCAAGAATCACTCTTCTTTTTCTCTTGTGGCTGCTTTAAAACTTCTTTCTTTACTTCTTCTTCAACCTCTAGCTCAGAAACCTTTAGGGTAGGTTCCTTTAACTCTTTTTCACTTCGAAGTGTGATAGCACTAGCACTTTTCTTTGGATTCACCTCAGGTTGAGAAGGAAGTTTTCCTGAATTTTGTGCCTCTAACCTATTAATAGAAATCGTCATTTGGCTCATTTAAGTTTCAAGATTTTGTATGCTGACTTGCGTATCTTACTGAAATTTCATGGTATTCTAATGAAAGTTCATAGTATTTGTGGCCAATGTCTTGACTATGTCCTCCAAAGAATTATTTTTACCAGAACTTTTCCCCATTTGTTATTACTGTCTAGGCACAAAAGGCTGTTCTAATGGTTGAAAATTAGAGCTTGCTTGTTGTCCCTAATTATTGCCATAATGAAGGTTCGAATGATCTTGCCAACCCGGATTATATGTTTTTGAAAAAGGGCCATACTTCCTTTGAGGTTGTCCCAAATAACCACCTATTGCCTTGGCTTGTTTAATTTGATCTTCTTGTAGAGCGGGACATATATCTGTAGGATGACCAACTATAGAACAAATAACATAAGCCTTTAATTCCTTCTTCCTAAATACTTCAATTTGACCCACCAAAGATGTCAAATCGTTTAATCTTCTTTTCAATGACGAAACTCCCATCTTATTAACATGTCTTGAGCCATAATCGTTTCAAGCTCTAAATTGTTGAGAGTTAGAATCCATAATAGATATCAAATCCCATGCAGCTACTGGTGTTTTATCAACTAAAGCTCTTCCACTTATAGCATCAATCATACTCCTTCTAGTTGGTAAAATACCTTCATAAAAATATTGAATCAGCTTTTGATTACTGATTTGATGGTGGGGGTAGCTTATACATAACTTTTTAAATCTCTCCTAATATTCATACAAAAACTCCCTGGTATTCATAGCTCTTGAAGCTAGGAAAAGATTTTTTAAAAATAACTTCTTCATCTCTGCCCATGTTGTAATACTTCCAGTAAGTAAATAATATAACTAATCTTTGGCATCATCCTTCAAAAAAAGGGAAAAGCTCTCAATTTTATCTATTCTTCAGTGGCAATAGTAGGCTTCATCCTCATGCAATCAACATCAAACTCCTTCAAGTGCTTATAATGATCTTCTCTAATATGCCTCGAAAAATGGGTAACAAGTGAACCAGCCACAACTTCAACTCAAAAGTATTATTATCACCAAAATTCAAAAAATTAATGTAATGAGGCTGTTGGTCCTTAATTGGAGCAGCCCGTTGACGTAAAATGTGATTGGCAGCTATGTTCCTTTCTCTCAATCGTTCTTATTTTAGTACTTATTGTCTTTCTTTCATATGCTTTCTTAATACCTTTGCTATTTTTTTAATTTTAAGATTGTATTGCAAATTTTCATATTGATTCGAACATATAACATACATAAACCGTCAAAAACTCCCCTGCAGCAACACCAAATTTTGGTGAATGTTGTTGCCTACAACTAAATATAAAAAGAAATAAATGTCTTATAACACAAATTAATGTAGTAGTGGAAAGTAGAGATCATTCCCACGAGAAATTTAGATGTTAGTAGTTACGCAATAAAAAGGAGGGATTTTAAATTTTGAATTTAACATAATTTAATTGGAATACGAAATAAAAATTAACTAATAGCAAAATAATGAGAATTTAACAATCAATAGGAATAAATCTTGGTTTCTGGTCTCCTTCGTTGTTGAACTTGTATTGATCATCAACACTAAAAATAATCAATTGATCGGGTAAGCATTCATTGTGGTAAATTTTTTTAACTATTTTCTATTATGTTTAATTAATCAAAAAGTGTATTCGAATTAACCCTTATTAATTAACAACCTGGATGTGATCTCAGATTTAATTAATTAATAGCTTTACTAATTAAGAAAATTGACGAACTAGACAGCATACATACAATGCATATTTAGCCTAGAGAATTATTTTTCCTAGAATTTTGTCCCTAATATAGTAGACAAAAATCCTAGTCGCTACTTTTGATTAAAAGAATTGAATATCATTCTATTTAATCTAGCAATTGATTGAATAAAATCACAAACTAGTTATGTACCTAATTATAAAATTAAACAATCAAATAATAACCCAAAAAAATAATTGATACTTGACTCATAAATTAATTCAAATAAAGAACGAAGGTCTTACAACATTCAGAGTTTAATAACTAAGATTCTGTAAACCAAGAAATAAGATTTAGTTACCCAACGTCATAATTAATCTTCTAACTGATAAGTCTTCTCCTTATTTTTCTGCAGATTTTTTTCATATTGATATTTCTTCTTAGTTTGCTCACCTTTTCAACCGCTCCTTTTCTTTTCCTTACATTTTCTATCTTCTTTTCTGCTGCTATTCACTGCTCATTTTTGGATGTTCTCGCCTCTTTTTTTTGCCACCCTCCTACTGTTGCCCTTCTTTTTTTTCTTTTTTTCTTGTTGCCCTAATGCTCCTGCCCTCTCTTGGATCCAAGCCCGATGTCTTCCATATACAAACAAGTCACATTCTTTTTTTTTAGGCCAACCCACTTTGCTTTTGTTAATTCCCATTTCATTGGCCTTTTGGCTCACTTAGTGATGTCTAGCCTAAGTCTCCTTTTATTTGTGCAGTCCAGTTTGAAATCATGTAGCACACATCCCCTCTTTTTAAAACTCTTGTCTCTGGATGTTTCTTTCCTTATTTCAAAGCCCACTATTCTCTTTGTTTTCAAATAGGGCCACAGTTTCACAGACTCTATAATCGTTAGATGTAAGGATACAACCAAAATACAATCTCTAAAAATTTTGCTTCTAACTGTCACATAATTATCACTGTACGAGACTATGTCTAATTAGCTCCAATGCCTATTTTATCTCTCATTGCTCCAAAATTTTTGCAATTCTTTTCATTTGATTATAAGATACACCTTGACATAAACACAAGATTAATTTTTATTAAGTATAACTTCAAACCTCAAAATCAAACAAATTTAACATATGAAAAGATGGAAAATAAATACGCTAACAAACTCCCCCACACTTAACATTTTGCTTACCCTCGAAAAAATTAAATACAACCATCAAATTTTACCAATTCATTTTCAAAGAGACTAAGTGCATGCAATTATTCAAACTTTGACCACTCGAATGTCAAGTAACTACCCACATCATGACTAGTTTTCATTAATGCACATAAACAAACCCAACTTATGATACTATCATTCAAAGATAAGCATAAACTCACAATGGATGTTCCTTAGAGGATTCACTCATTTCAATCAAGTGGTTATAGGTTGGTGTTTCGCTCAAGACTCCCAATAGAAAATCACACTACCATAGGCTTGCAAATACACCAATTCTCTTCCATAATGATTACATGCTAAAATAGATCAAAAGGACTTTATTTGAGGTTGTAATGGGGCTAGGATTAAGGTGACTTGAAAGGGGTTTGAGGGGTTCTTCACAAGTAGTCATAAAGCACTAAGTGTACAAAGGGACAACAAACTTTATTTCTGAGAAATGCATGTAAATAACTAACTATTCAACACTTATTATTGCTACTATGCTTGATTTTTTTTATTTGATTTTGTTATTTTCTTCTTTTTTTTTGTACAATACTAAGGAAACAATGAACAATAATAGAAACTAAATACAATGTGCTCTATGAGTAGAAATATCGTTCAACTCATCTCAGAAAAAAATATTGCCAAAAGTCCTAAAACTAGCTCACTTAACACTTCATTAGACTTATGATTGGGTAAACTATGGGGTTTGATGTTTTAGAATGAGGTGTGTTTTTTCTGAAACAAAAGGGGTAAAGGCTCAAACGGGTTTTGCAAGGGACATGGAATAGGTAGGTCATTTAAGTTAAGGGTTAAAAGAAGAAAGGCCTTAATCATTTCTATCTAACATGAATCTAGTAGATTCAAACCGGCTCAGAGCAAGTTCTGAAGGTAATCACCTAAGAGAGTATCACACGCACAAAAAAATGAAATGACTTTAGAATGGAGTCATATAGGCTCAATTCCTCATATAGGCTCAATTGAAAATCCATTATGCTTCTATCCATTACTTAATCACTCAATGATCAATTTCTGAGTAAGCTTATATAATCAACTACTTTAATCAATCAACATGATTTACCTTCTATTCAATTAGCCTAATTCAACTTTAAACACGCAACTCAATCTTATTCCAACTACTATGATAAAATTTCATGATTTAACATACATCACATGCAAATTAAAGACAAAAAAAAATCAAAATAAATAAGGAATCATCAAAAAAAATTTAATCAGAAAAATAACAAAATGCAAAACCCATAGTCACACAAACATTCAAAGGTTTCCCCCCACACTTAATCTACATTTTCCTTAATATAGTCACAAAAATAAAAACACATGAAAATAAAGAAAATAAAGGAGAAAAAGGGTTAAGAAGCTTCTTTGTTTTATGCATCAAGGTGTTGGTGGAAAAGGGGGGTTGGAACTTCTGGTGTTTGAAGAAAGCATGCTGGTTTTGCTTCAATCTATCCAATCTGGGCTCCATGCATTGTAGGAGTGCTAAAATGGTCGAATCACTTGCAGAAGGATGTGCAACGGTAGGTGTAGAAGGCTGTGAAGTTATGGCGGTAGAGGTGTTGGTTGTCGCAATTCTTTTTTTTCACCAAAATGGTTGAGGTGAAGGTTGTACAGCCGGTCCAGGAGGGGCAAAAATTGTATCCATCATATTCATTGAAAATTACAAGTCCCATTCTATACAAACACTCTTAATCCAATGGTTCCATCTTACAAGCAACTATGAGGTTAGTGTTATCAACATTTAAGACTCTAATATTAACAGCAAGTTGAGTGATATATGAGCCTAAGATTAAAGCTTGATTTTGTTTTTATAAGATGGAATTCATTTGAGTGACAATCCAAAAACCCCAATTAAGTTCAACTTTATTTTCCATGCACCATAAAAAGAAAAATTCAGCTTTTGATAGTATACTAGCAGTTTTTCTACAACCAAAAAAATTGTAAACAAGAAAACAATGCATGTATTTCAAAGTTGGTTTGCAAAGAAAAGATGTAATAACCTAGCCTTGACCCAAGACGAAAGACTTGGGCCTAAGACTAAATACTTGGACCCAAAGTCCCAAGAGTAAAAGACTTAGACTCAAGACCGTTACCATCGACCCAATACCTTGAAACCTAAGTTAAGGAGTATTTAAAAAGGACAAATGATTCAGATTTCATCAGTTTTCCTTCTATCGATCCCTCCCATTTCTCTTTCAACTCCGACGATCTCATTTTCATCGTCCGACCACCCATTGTAACCATCTAGAAGTCTTTGAAACGCTCGTTAGATATTCAATCAAACCCGTAACCCTATTGCATCAAAATCAACTTAGATTCGGAGGAATCACGATTTATAGTCTCATATTTGTCTGGTAAGTAATCGATTGTCTTTTTCTAGTCACTTTTAAACCAGATCAACACCTTACTAACTTGATTGTCTTTAGGCTAGCCCCAAAGCGTAGGAAAAGAGGTAAATCTGAGAGCTTTACCATTTGGGTTGTTGTTGAGGTTTAGGGTTTCGATCTGCCTTAAGTAGGAGGATTTTTGGCGAGTGATCAGCGTCGTTAGATGTGTGAGGGTGCGATCTTCCCTTTTTGTTAGGAGGTGAATATCACTGCTGTCCCGATGTCGGCGCGTGGCTCCACGCTCCGACGACGGGGACGAGTATTTGAGTAATTTAGATGTGTTGCTGATGCTTCCTTTATTTTCGTTCTATAGATCAAGCAGAAGCAGGACCTTCCACTTCGAGACACCAGACTCAGCGCGGAGGAGCGCAGTCTACCTGTG
>JAOXYD010251395.1:0-16386 GCA_028565735.1 Pinacopodium congolense
CATAATTGGTTCAAATGTCTCATTCTCATTGGTTTATACTCCACTAATCACTCTCTTTAACTTGTCATCCCTTGTCTAACTCACCATAACTCACTAACTATTGATCATTTGATCATGAAATTTTATAGGCATATCCACAATACATATATAAAATTTTTTTATGTTTCATATGCACCCTAATTCGGAATCCAAGGTCCTCATTTAAAATGAAACATCTAGGATTCTCAAATCAGTATCCTAACATGAGCATATTCAATAAAACAACCATAACTTTCATTATACGTATCCTTTTGACTTGATTCTTTGACCACAATCCAACTAAGACTTAGTGCTACATCTTTGTGTCTTATGCTCCTTCAAATTCGTACTCTAGTAAGATAGAAAATGAGTCAAAACATTAGACTAGATTTCAGCCCTGAAATCAAAATTTAACTCTAACAACGTCTAAATTAAAAACCCCTCTCTACAACATCTTATAATTCATCAATTCACCCTTTTCCATTTCCTAAAACATTTATCATCACACTAATCCTTCAATTTTCATCTCTTTAATCATTCCAAATAACAAATTCATAAGTCAAGACACAACATTTGCATGATAATTACATCAAAATCACTTATACCTGGGAAATGATCAATTGACTGCGTCTAACACATTTACCATTATTCCAAATCACAATTTAAGCATGTATATGAAATGCAAATCGCAATTATGCATGTGAAATGACTCTTTGAATAGTGGATTCCTATATATAAAGGAATCGGGTTACTACACTCCTAGGTTTGATTGGAAATCCTATCTAAGTGAAAAAGGTTGGCTTCGTTGGTAGACTTGTCATTGTAGAGAACCATGTTGAATACTGTTAAGCTGAGACTAAGAGAGTTATAAAGTTTTTAACGAAATTAATTTCTTGGCTAGATGGGATTAAAAGTGCTCAAGAAATTCATGAGATTTATGATAAATCTATGAGGTGCTTTGGTAAAATACATGAGATCATCAGTAAAAGATAGGATGAACAAGTCTGTCATTAGCAAAAGATAGGCTGAATAAACCTTGTCTTTTTCACTTGCTATGAAATCTAAACTTTCTATCTTTTATGATGCTATGTTTCATTAATCTGTACAGTACCTCTATGCTTCGTATGAATAAATAAGTGGAAATAGGATCCCCTTGCCTTTGTCCTTCCTCCCCTGGATAAGATTAGTTGGCTGCCCAATAACAAGCACCTGGTTAAAAGGAGCCGAGATACACTGCCATATCCATTCCTTGAATTTATAAGGGAAACCAAATGCTTCTAGAGTATGTAAGGTGAATTTATAGAATATAGAATCATAGGCTTTATATAGGTCAACTTTGATAGTGCAGTCCTTAAGAGTTTTTTAGGGATTATAACTCTTAAGCAATTCTTGGACCATTAGCACATGATCTCCCATTAACCTGCCTTGTAGGAATGCTACCTGGGTTTCATTGGTCAACTTGTTAAGTACTCATTTAAGTCTAGATAGAAGCATCTTAGAAATGATTTTGTATAGGGTGTTACATCATGTAATTGGTCTAAAGTCATTGAGAGTTTGTGGGCTTGTAATCTTAGGAGCTAGATATAGGAATGTTTTATTTATGGACTTTAGTAGCTTGCCTATTTCAAAAAATTCTAGAATAGATCTTGTGATCATTCTCTTTGGCCAGGCTTTTTGAAAAAACATTCTGTTCAACCCATTTGAGCATGGAGCTTTTCTTAAATTGATGTAAAAAGCGACCACCTCTAGCTCCTGTTTAAAGAAAGGTCTGCATAGAGCTTCTGCCTCTTTAGGTGATAACTAGTTTGTCACAAAGCTACTCAAGATGTCTGTGGATGAGCTAGTGGTAACTGGAGTCCCTATGGTCTGCCTGAAGTAAGAGTATGGTTCCTATCGGATTTGCTCTTGATTGCAGGTCAGTTCACCATTTTGTTTCAACAAAGATACAATAGTGTTTGCATTCTTTCTAGCCTTGATTTTTCTGTGAAAAAATTTAGTGTTCTTATCTCCTTCTTATATCCACATCACTCTAGATCTCTACCATAGTAAGAAATTTTGTCTATCTAAGGATTCTTTATATTCATTTAGCACAAGTTTCTCTTGAATAAGTATATTAGGGTCTGTAGGCGAGCTATTAATAGCTTTCTAAATCATTTGCAAGTTAGATTTAACCCTTTTCGAGTCTAGATTTGTGTTCTAGACAACTTATTTAGCATTTTCAACTCCTGTTTTATGCATTCTAGTTTTTTTCATATAGACATACTCTTTACAGCCTTCCACATGATAGTTCATCCCTTTTCTGATTGTATCACTAAATTCCTCCATTTTAGCTAGAAAATTGTTGAATCTAATAAGGTGCTTATAGCGGTCTTCCCTTGCTAAGTTTGAATGAAAATTGGAGTGTGTTATGAAAATAGAGGCTCCATAAATGTACCTTAACAAAATCTTTCAACATTTGTTGTTTTTTTTGTGACAATTTAATACTCTCACATTTTATGTGATTATAGTCATTGGTTAGGGGTACAACCTTTAGCTCCCTTCATTTTATTCCTGCTGGACTTTCAACTGGAAATAGTTTTAAATCTAAGTTCCAACATTTTAGTAGGTAAGGACTGAGCTTCATTGTGAGAGTCTAGATACCCTGTCTCCTTTTGAACATTTGTACTTCCATCGCTATTTGTCTCTATCTAGATTCCCCTCACCCCTGTTGGATTGGCTGCTAGTGTAGCTAAAAGTCATGGCCATTATCTCTTAGCTTACCTAGTAAGTGCCTTTGACTATCCTTTGGTTGTTCTAAACCCAATCGATCTGTCCTTGCAAACCTGGAGAGTTATAGGAAGTGGGTGAGGGGGTGGATTGATCAAGCCTACTTGACCCATCCTAAGTCTTCCAGGTAGTTTGCAGTCATCTCCTTCTTTTTCCTTTCCAATAAGTTGTTGACATCTCCATCTTGGATTTTATTGTTATTATCAACTACTATCTTATCTCCTCCATAATTGTCTACGTCCTTAGCTTGAGTAGGGCCAACTTCCTCATGCTCCAGTAGTGTCACTGGTGTTTTAGAAGGTCCTTCACCAACGCCTACTAGAGTTACACCCTCTGGTATTGAATGTCCTTTGACGTTTAAGAGCTCCTCATACGTTCCTTTTGTAAATCACCTTTCTGTGTCCTTCCACACCTTATTTTGTTGTAGAATAGGCCCCAACTGATATGATACCTGAATAGTGTCATCAAATAAGGTATCATTCACACTCAGTCTCATAATAGGAATAGCTTTCGATAATTATTTGTCATACTTCACACTTACACATAGCCTAGCATACCTAATTCGTTTCCTCGATATTGTGATTTCATCCACACAAAGTGGCTTTCCCATGTACTAGGTGGCTAAGGCTAAGGGTTGACCAATATTTCAATGGAATATTGTAGAAATTTATCCAGATAAGGATTTGTTCATATTTTACCTTGTCTGAAGAAGCATCAGGTTTCCAGAATTGCAGAAAAATGGGGAAACTTATGATGTACCAAAGGCCATTCTCTAATATCTCTTTAACATAGGCCTTAGAAGAAAATTTGAATAACAACATTTCCTTTTCATTCATTAACACTTCTATCATCCCTTTGCTTTTCCAAATCCTATAAGCCCAATCGTAGACAACTGGAAGTGAAGGTCACTTGCCTAGAAAAAGCCTTACTAGCGTAGAACACCATGCTAGGGCTCTTTGTTTTAGAACTACTAAGGGGGGAGCCACTTTGGAATGCCCATCAATGGAGGGAGGAGGGGGCAAAGGGGGGATATCAAGGTTTCATTAAACTCTCCACCTAAGACCTGTTCCCAGTTAAGTTAAGGTTGATTTAGAGGGGGGGAATATCTTCTAACTATTTGTTTTCTTACTGTTGCATAGGTGAAGCTAATAGAAAAGGAAGAAAACCCTCAAACTAGGGCCTTAATACTCATCTTGGTAGAAGGAATGAGAGAGATGAAAGGGGAGGTCTTAAGGTTGGATCAGGATAAGAAAGGAAGGTAGGAAAAGAGAATATTGGCTTGTCTACCCACTAGTCAACAGCTGATGCAAGAAAAGTAAGTCATGAAACAAAAAGGGCTGAAAGATAACAATGTTCAGAAAGGGGAGGGCTGGCTCCATGCCTTGAGGGGAAGCTACTCTCTCATCTTCTCTTCTAGGGTTTCTCTGGCTAAACTAAAGTCGATGTTATTTCCATAGTCATGTGAGCCATTTCTTTAAAAAATTATTATATCAACTTGAATTTAGTTCCAAGTAATTGAAGTATTATGTTACCTCAAAGGATATAATTACTTCCAATTTTTATCAAAGGATAACCATTAAGATATATTTTGTACTAATTAATCATAGACATAGCAATAGTCATAAACATAAGAAGTATTCACCAAATAATAGAAAACTAGAGAAATTAATACAAATAAGAACATATATAGCTAGTTTTTAAAGACACTTCCTTTTTTTTTAGGGTTAAAGGATTATTTTTGAAAAAAATAATTAATGAATTCATTTTTGTAAAGTACGTACAAGTAACCTTCCATTATCAATCGTGCTTATTACTATAACAGAACAGCTATATGGCGACACTTCTTATTACGCATGACAATGTAAATAGTGACGGGTGAGAAATTATTATTATTATTATTATTTATTATGGAAATATGGTTTAATAAATTACTATATAAATTACTATACCAAACAAAAATATTATATATTTGAATTGGTGCAAATATTAATAATGCATGATTAGATGATACTATAATTTTTTAAACATATCAAGATATTTAATGATTTCCTTAAAATTTTAGTTAAGTTAGTAGCAAGGCATATTCATATAGCACATACCACGTAGAATAAAAATAGCAAATTCAATTAATATTTACAATGTTTTCTCATGTACTTACTATATATAGCTTATTGATCGGAGGCAAAGTGTAAGGAGCAAGAGCAAGTTTTGTTTGAACAAGTCGCTTCTCTCTTTATTTCCCTTCCCTCCTTCTTTATGAGTAAGTAAAAGGCTTATTTATTTATGGATTTATTTTCTTTGTTTCCTTTGTAATTATTCTAAAACTTGAAGTTGATGCTCTTATTTAGAATAAATGAATATAAAATGCATAATTTACTTGTAAATGAATTTCACGTAGAATTCATTTTATAAATGAATTCTCTTATTTAGATAATTATCATTTGAAACATGTAATTTAATTGAATTACTTATAATCATGTTTGGAACAAATTTAGAATTCAAAATTCATTTACAGCTATTTCTTAATATATCCCTTAACAAAATATATTTATAAAATTGAAAAATGATAATAATATATCCTTAGTTTTTAAATATTTATATCAACATAATTTTTAGAAAATTAGAGAAAATATTTTTACAAAAAACAACTTTTTAAAAAAATCCTAATTATGTTAAATATCTACAAAACATACATGTTTGAAACTTAAATACATAACGAATGTTCCTAATGTCAACAGTAAAAAAAGTAAAATATATGAAAAAGTAAAAAAAAAGCAAAGTTCAAATAACTAAAAAAAAAGGCAAAAGTAAAAAATGCAAAGTAAAAAAAAACATATTATGTGATTTCATTAAGTGATGACAAAGAAAGCTTTTTTCATTTCCTTTTCCATTAAAAGTGAATGCATAATTCATATATATAAGGTAGCATCGTGACATAGAAAAAAAAATTTTAGGCCATATTTTTGTATTATTATTATTATATAATATTAAATTATTAATATAACATTAATATAATATAATATAACAATATAATAGTAAATTAGAAAACATAAAAAGACTAACATTAAAAAATAGCTTAATAAAAATAGTTTTGAACGACAAAAAATATGTTTTTAAAGTTTGTGGTATTTATTTGAAAATTTTAATTATTTTAATAAAATTTAAATAATTTAAATTTAATTACATAAAATATAAAATATAAAATAGAAATAAATAATTTTTTATATTTTAAATATAAAAATTTCAAATTTGAAATAATTTTTTACCAAATTTTATAAAGCTGATTTACGAGTTAAAACTAGGGTTCAAAATACACTTGGTAGTACACTGATTGATAGTAGTTAGTTGTATGATAGGGAGATGATTCGCTTGATAACAGATGTGGATAATATGGTTATTCCCAAGGGTCTGATTGAGTCACCATTTACTGACGAAGGTAGCAGTGGCAGAAGTGTAAATGGAGAAGTTCTTCTGAAGAAAGGACCTTGGACGGTGGCTGAAGATGCGACTTTGATCGAGTATGTAAAAGAACACGGTGAGGGGAACAAGAATGCTAAGCATAAGCACTTAGGTCTTTCTCGCCGTGGAAAAAGTTGTAGGCTCTGATGGGCCAAACACCTTAGGCCTAACTTAAATAAAGGGGATTTACTAAAGAAGAAGAGTAGCTAATAATAGAACTCCATGTGAAGATGGAAACAAATAGGCATGCATGGCTGCACATGTGAGTCTAATTTTAATTATATTTGATGATTTTAGCCCTGACAATCATCTTTTTACTTTCTTTCGGTCATGATTTTTTTTTACAAAAATGTTAGTCAAAGTGTGGACGATGATCACAAAATGAAACTGCTTCAATGTTCATAGAATCTTTATATCATTTAGCAATCTCCATTTCCCCTTTTAAAAGATTGTATGTGCTAGTTTGATTATTTGTGAGAAGAATGAGTTTTCTCTATTTTTCTATTAGCAAGATACTGTAGGTATTTATACAAAAATACATAGGTTAAATTAGAAAAGTAATCCATATAATCATGCTAAAATTCCTATGACTATGTTATTTACATTAACTATATAATCCTTATGATCAAGTTAACTACTATATTCTATAACACTCCACCTTTAGCTGGAGCATAGATATTGATCATGCCCAGATTTTTACAAATATAATTAACCCAATTCCCCGGTAATGCTTTGGTGAACACATCGACTAATTGGCTTCCTGTTATGACATGTTGAGTTGAGATTGATCCATCTTCTAGCTTTTCTTGGGTAAAATGACAATCGAATTCTATATGCTTGGTTCTCTCATGGAACACAGGATTATTGGCAATATAAATAGCTACTTCATTGTCACACCATAAGTTCATTGTTTTAAATTGAACAAACCTAATCTTACTAAGTAAATGACATAACCATATAAGTTCACAGGTAGTCTGAACCATAACCCTATATTTGGATTTTGCACTTGATCTGGATACAACACTTTGCTTCTTGCTCTTCCAAGAAATAAGATTACCTAAAAAAAAAACATGGTAGCCTATGGTAGAGTGCCTATTTGAAAGATCTCTTACATAGTCAGCATCTGTAAATCCTTCTATAGTGTGATGACTATGATTTCGATATAAGATGCCATGTCCTGGCGCACCCTTCAGATATGTCAAAATATGAATAACAACATCCGAATGTGAGGTTCTAGGAGACGACATGAACTGCCTTACAACACTTACTGGAAAGGCAATATCAAGATGAGTGATGTAAGGTAGTTCAATTTCCCCACAATTTTCCTATATTTTTTAGGAATCTTAAGCAAGTCTCTATCTTTAACTTTTAACTTCACATTTGGTATCATAGGTGCATCACATGTCTTTGCCTTAATAAAACCAGCATCATTTAATAAATCCGGACAATATTTTCTTTGAGATAGGTAGATCCCTTTATGACTGTGAGAAACTTCAATTCTTATGAAGTGTTTCAATGGTCTTAAATCCTTTGTCTGAAAGCGAGTCCTAGGGAGTGCTTTCAACCTTGTGATCCCTGCTTCATCACTTCTAGTTATTACTATATCATCCACATATACCACCAATAAAATGGAACCAGAACTAGATGATGCAAAGAACATTGAGTGATTGTATGCACTTTTTCATAAGCTAAACTCAATCATTACAGTACTAAATCTTCCAAACCAGGTAGGAGGAGATTGTTTCAAGCCATACAGAGACTTTCGTAATTTGCACACTTTCCCTGACCCCCCTTGAGCAAAAAATCCAGGTGGTTGCTCTATGTGAAATTTAGATAGATCCCCATGTAAGAATGCATTCTTGACATCAAGTTGTTCAAGTGCCCAATTGTAAGTGGTGGTTAAAGAGATAAGCAATTGGATAAAAGAAAGTTTTGCAATTGGAGAAAAATTCTCGGAATAATCTACCCCATATGTTTGAGCATAGCCTTTAGCAACAAAATGAGCTTTTAATTAAGCAACAGAACCATCAGGATTCATCTTAACAGTGAATACTCACTTACAGCTAATGGGCCGTTTTTTTAAAGGAAGAGGCACAAGATCCCATGTATGATTATGCTATAAGGCCATCATCTCTTCTTTCATTGCAGCTTGGCACCCATCATGAGCCAGTGCTTTAGCAATGGATGATGGGACAACAACAAAGTCTAAGGAGGCTACAAAAGATTTAGAGGACGGAGATAGAGCATGATAAGATACAAAAGAAGAAACAGGGTAAGTGTATGTGCGTTTACCTTTACGGAGAGC
Source organism: Pinacopodium congolense (assembly GCA_028565735.1). NCBI lineage: Eukaryota > Viridiplantae > Streptophyta > Magnoliopsida > Malpighiales > Erythroxylaceae > Pinacopodium > Pinacopodium congolense. The sequence goes on from JAOXYD010251395.1 coordinate 8,549, forward strand.
AACTGGAAGGTAAAGGCTAGCATCAGGTAGTGGTGAGCAATCTAGAGACGAAGCAGAATGGGTGGGGTCCAAGTCCTGACCGATGGGAGGTGCCTCAATAGACTGCTATACACATCGAGAATAATCTTGACGAATAACAGGTCGAGAGGGAGGAGAAACTACTTGTTCTCTAATAGTATAAATAAGAAAATCATCCCTTGAATCGTGATAGTGCAAAGAAGAAGGCATAGGAGAACCAAAGAAGTGGGTATTATTGAAAAAGGTAACATTAGCAGAGACTAAGTAATGACCCAATGATGGAGAGTAACAATGATATCCTTTTTGAGCACGAGAATATCCAAAAAAAGCACACTTGAGAGATTTGGGAGCTAATTTCGAGACCTGAGGTCGCATGTTTTGAACAAAGTAAGTACTCCCAAAAATTCGAGGGACAAGAGGGAACAATGTATATGAGGGAAAGAGAAGGGAATATGGAATCTGACCGTCAAGAACTAAAGAAGGCATTCGGTTGATTAGAAAACAAGCAATAGAGACTACATCAGCCCAAAAAACTTTGGGGACTTGCAAATGAAACATTAGTGCCCGGGCAACTTCTAACAAGTGAAGGTTCTTTCATTCTGCTACACCATTCTGTTGAGGGGTAATAATACATGATAATTGATGAATAATACAATGTTGAGAGAGATAAGATTGAAAAGTATGAGAAACATATTCTTTAGCATTATCACTTCTTAAAATATAGATGGATTTTTTGAATTGAGTCTTAATCTCAACATGAAAGGCACAAAATATAGTAAACAAGTTTGATTGAGATTTCATAGTATAAAGCCAAGTAACTCGAGAATAATCATCAATAAATGTCATAAAATACTAAAAACCGGTTTTGGATGGAACATGAAAAGGACCCCATACATTAGTATGTACCAAATAAAAGGAAGACCCAGCTCATGTATTTATTCTATGAGAATAAGATACCCTATGATGTTTAGTAAATTGACAAGCTTGACATGCTAAGATAGATTCTCATTTAAGACTAGGACATAACTTTTGTAAGATTGTGATAGACAAATGACCAAAATGACAATGAAGTTGCAAAAGGGAAGATGAGCTTGTGTAAGAAATCGATCGAGGTACTGTTGAAAAATTCGAATAAAGAGCATATAGGCCATTCACCAAATGCCCTTTACCATTAATCTGCTTCGTCCCAAGATCCTAAAAAAAAACAATAATTGGGATAGAAAACAACATAACAATTGAGACTTTTGGTGAGTTGGCTGATAGATAATAGCTTAAAAGGGAATTGTGATAAGTATAAAACAGATGATAATGAGAGAGATTTTGTTGGTTTTATTGTCCCACACCCAATTACAAAAGTGGTAAATCCATTTGCTAAAGTAACACAAGGTAAATCGATAGTAGTCTTGAAAGAAGAGATGATACCTGTGTTGCCGGTCATATGATCAGTAGCACCCGAGTCAACAACCCAACTACGAGATGGGGTGGAGAGATAGTTGCAGGGCTACTTGTATTAGCCAAAGCTGATGTCATAGAGGATAGCTGTTGTGAATCATGAATGATCAAAATGTGTTGATAGACATTGGTTAAACGAGCATACTCATATCTTGAAATTGTGATAGAAGGCGAGGATGACTGAGGAAGGGGTAGGATGCCATCCTGAGTAGCCACATTTGCAATTTTTTGTGTTATTATAACCCAAGTATTTGGTAGGCTTACCGTGCAGTTTCCAACAACTCTTCTTGATATGTCCTTTAACTCTATAGTAATTACAAGTGTGAGAGGTGCCATTGTTGCCAGCAACAGAACCACTATTGTTTCCACCTTTTCCACCACAATTAGTATTACTTACTAATGCTGTTGAGTCATTGGTTACCATATCGGAAGGCACATCGCCATCTTTACAAATTCAAAGAAAACAAGCATATACTTCCATAAAAGAAGGAAGTGTCTCACTAGTTAACAATTGTGTGAATGCCACATCATATTCAGAGCTCAATCCTACTAAGAAACACTGTACTGCAATCTGATCCTCTTGTTCTTGCATTTTCTTTATATTAGCAACAATTGGAAACATAACTCGCTTTTCTTCAAATGCTTCTTTTACTTCAGTATAATATTGAAACAAGGAACAACCTCTTTGTTTTACTCGATAAATCTTTAACAATAATTCATGAACACAAGACAGATCTTGTTTGGAAGCATATAAGAATTCTAGATATTCCCATAGTTCTTTGACACTATCACAATGATTCACATCATCATCAACAATTGGGTCTAGAGTATTTTGGATTTGATTAAACAATTTATAATCCTCCACTATCCATTACTTTTGAGTAATAGTATCAATTTTAGGAGGCAGATTACTAGTTAAGTGATCTTCTAAATCTACACTAGTCACAAATCTATGAATAATCGTTTTTCATTGTGCATAATGTTTCCTTCCAATCAATTTTCTTCAGTAATTTGAGATGAACCAAACGTAATTTCAGTAGTAGTTTTCTTATCCTTACCCATATTACTACTCTCAGCCATTTCTAAGTAACAATATTAAGCAAAAAAAAGAGGAAGGAATTGGTAGAACTTTTGAATACTTCAGCAAAGTGTTCAGAAATAGAAATATTTAGGGAGCACACAACTGAACCAATAGTCACACCACTACAGCAGAGCTATGTAAATAAAAAATATTCACACTTGGGAGGTACGAAAGTCACAAACCCTCACACCTAGAGGTACAATTTGTCTTCCACACTCACACAGATCGACAATACTTGGAAATTGATTTGATATTCAGACAAGGACAGAAGAGGTGATGCCGGAGGAAGAAACGGCTCGTCAGAAGACGGCTCATCCCCCCTCAAGTGTCGGCGCATGGAAACAGCGTCTGTAGCTGGCAGTGCGTGTAGGTCACGTGCTTGAAATCCGGGGACTGGATTTGAATGGGTGGCCAATCGACACTGGTGGAGTTTTGTAAGGGAGGAGGTGAGAAAAAATTTCTCCAGCAAATGTGTTACCCAAATAATCTGTGCATTGCCTCATTATAGGGCAGAAAACAAAAGAAGAAAACAAAACTAAAGAACTCAAAAACTCGACTAGGCTCTGATACCATAAGAAGAATGAGTTTTCTCTATTTTGCTATTAACAAGAAACTGCAAGTATTTATACAAAAATACATAGGTTAAACTAGGAAAGTAATCCCTATAATCATGCTAAAATTCCTATGACTATGTTATTTACATTAACTATATAATCCCTATGATTACATCAACTACTATATTCTGTAACAATATGAAATAGTCATGCGAATTATTTCTTTACTCATGAAATCATGATAGTTCAGTCTTCCAAACCATGCCACCAAAGAAATAGAATTTTTAATATGTGTGGAACTCTTCTTTACCATCCCAAGGGAAAGAAAACCATTGAGTAGCATTTACTGCTCTATAAATTGCTCATTGAAAGCAATCTGGCTTAAATTATCATGAGTTCCACCTCATTCATCCAACTTTTATGTTAAAACAACTCTGCTTTTTTAAAGCCTCTATCTTGGTTTATGAATTATCATATGAGATTAATTGGAAAAAAAAAGAAAACATGTTTTTCAGGAAAAAATTTAGGGGAAAAACATATTACTGCATTTTTTGCATAAATTTATTGCAATTCTATAAAGAAGAGATGTTTGATCTTGTTTTGTTTCTGACATAATTTTTACTGATTTTGGATACGGTGTTTTAGCTTGTTTTCTAGAAGATTGTTGTTCCCACATATTAACTTTATTCTTCTTTCATCTTTACTTAGTTACTTAGTTGCCTGGTCGTACAGACAATGAGATAAAGAATTACTGGAATACCCGGATTAAGAGATGTCAACATGCTAGCCTCCGATTGTACCCTTTTGAAGTATCTTGGCAAACACTACAAGAAGGTCAATAAGGCCTGAATCTTAGTGGAAAAGATGGTGGGCATAAGGGTCATCGACCTTGTCCAAACTAGCAGTTATGAAATACCTGATATTATTTTTGAGGGTGTAAACACTAAGCAAGTTATCTTACCTTATGCACCTAAACTTCCTGAAACCACTGTTAGCAGTATGCTTATGAAAGGCTTTGGTTCTTCTCTTTATGGTAGTTTCTTCTTGCCGGCAACTCTTCATCCAAAACGTCTACGAGAAACAATGACCAGGTCACCTGGTTATGGTGGTAATGTGAAGATTGAATTCCCTTTGTTTTACCAATTTCGGGATGGAACTTGTGAGGAAGTATCTCGATCCCTTGGTTTGTCCTTTCCATTTGATTCGGATCCTACTGTGAGAAATTCAGAATCATTTGATGAGAATCCAAATAGCCATTGCCTTTGTAGTCCCAATTTCTCTGCTTCTAAGCCCACTTCTAAGGATGTGAAGCTCGAGCCCTTCAATATCCTGAAACTGATTTAGGTGGCTAGGGAACATCTTCCCTGCAGCCTTTGCCTGAATTCTTGATTATTTTATCCAGTCTCCACTTGCTGGAATAGTTGAATCCAATTGACCATCACCACGTAATATTGATTTATTAGATGCTTGGTTTCATGAGTAAAAAAATATCAACAGTGGAAAGAACCAATCGTGAGGGAAGAGTTCAAATTCATCCTCTGTTACTCCTAGTGTTATTGTTGACAGTTCTACCCTGAATATTGGTGGCACGGAATGGGAAGATTATGGGGACATTATTTCTCGATTGGGCCATACTGCAACTTCAGTTTTCAACAAATGTACCAGTGCACATTCTCTGGATGAACAGTTACCTGTTGAGATTTTGCCGGTAAGCATCTCCTTTTATGAATCTATTGAGGTTGACATTTCTAGCTTTGTCTGGAGCATTTAGATGATTGCACGATCTTCAAATTCATAGAGGACATCTAATTTTCTTGGATTTCAAACAATTTTAGGGTGATAGCACTTGCCTCATTGACTTTTGCAGAAGAAATAATTTATATCGTTTGGTTGATTATATCATTAACCATTTCTTTATTTTGGTGCAAGGAACTTGGAGGATTACTTCAAAATATGAAAATTGGATTATTAGATTACGAAAAATAATTTTTTAATTTTGATCAAGACTTCCCAATTGAATGACTATAAGTAAAGGATCTATAGATAAGATAAATACAGAAAAGTTCTCTTTGGTGTATGCATTGTCTCTTTACATTAAATGTATCTCAGGAACTCTGCTCTCTGGTCTGCTAACAATCCTTCCTTGAGGGTTTCAGTACAAGTTGTTCTTAACCAAGCTTGGTTTTATATGCATAACTTGATATGGAATTGGACTACTAGATATTGTTTGAGTCTTCTACAGGTTGCTATGTAAAATCAGAACCTGTTGATGAAGTCTGGACCCCAGATGGTGAAAAAAGAATGGTGGATTAGTTCGATTTTTCTCACCCTCACACTTCAGAATGGTTTGAATAGACTTCTGTATACGTTAAAGAAAAAGTGACTATAGTTGATGCTAGAGCAACATTTCCTGGGAATTACTTGAGCAGTGACTATAAGCAGATGGCTGCTCAAGCTTCTACATCAAGTCAGGGGCGAGGACTTGGTTGTTGTATATGGAATAGCATGCCTGCTATTTGTCAAATGACTGAGCTCCCTTGAATATCAATCATAATCATGTAAACAGAAACTTCAATTGTTGCTTCATTCATGCACTAATTGTTCAACTTGCTAGTCAGATTTGAATCCGTTTGTCTATTGGACTCAGGGAAAAGTGGATGAGGTGAGATTAACATTTCATCCTTGTGTCTGCTTTATTAAGCCGGGAAATGCTTGTATATGAATATATAGGGAAGTACATTAAAATGCATTCTGTTTATTTATTTATTTATTTATTCCAAATGTTATATAATGAATATGAATTTGAGCTAATAGTTTTTAGTTATTTGATGGGTTTCATTTGTTTCCTTTCACTTTCTTCTTTCTAGGAGTTGAGTATGCACATTTGATAGATATGAAGATCGTGAGTAACTTTTTCCGTGAGGTAGTAGAAATCGTTTGGAGTTCCCTGATCTTGTATCTGGGGCTTGTAGTGTCTAGTCTCTTTGAGAAGGATGATTATCATGCAAATGCACTTTCTTGATTAACATAAGATTACTCCTTGGGGTTTAGTTACGTTACTACCTACTAACATTATTAGCCGAGGTTTTGTGGAAAAACCGTGTAATTTGAGACTTGAGGCGAAAAATATAAGCAACTTTGATGCTGATGGGTTGATTATGCATTGCAAACTCTTAGACTTGTTTAATTAAATGATGCTCCAACTAGACATCAATAGGAATTATTTTATTTGAATTCCTTGCAATTGATTAAAGAGAATTTGTTTATAAAAGCATGATTCCTAACTTACTCAGCTTAGTTTAATGATAGCTACAATCTATGCTAAAACTCATAAGACATAATATTATATTAGATCCCACTAGCTCTTATTTAGCTCTCTTGAGTTAGTTTTGCAATTAAAAATTAGCTCTCTTTTATAGTAGACAACTTTTATTCTATTAATTTATTTCAGTTTTTATAAAAAATAACCTAAATAGAAGTAAAATCCACAATTCTCTTAAGTGTGTAGGACTTCTTTATCATGCTCCTCTATCATTATAATTTCCCTAATTAAAGAATGAGTACTTTGAATTGTACAATTCATATTTAAGGAATAATTCTTGAAAATTATCCTATTTCTTTATAATCAAATGTCATAAACTATATAAGAAAGAGTTATAATGGTAATTAAAGATTGCTTGCATTTATGTTTAGTAAGTTTAACTATCTACTAAATAGTGTTTAGAGAAAAAGCAATTGAAAAGGAGATTATCATGAGATTTTAGGGAGTCAAAAAGCAGAAGGCAAATATTTGGTCTATTGGAGGATGAAAGATATATAAAGTACGAAGTTTATTGAGATTTTCCAAACATAGTATAATTTTACATTTAGAAATGGTATATTTGTTTAAGACAAGGTGAGGCTAAGGAACTAATAGGCAGGAAGGTTTCAAAATTTTAAAGGCAGATGCATTGTTGAAGCTTATTTAAGAATTTCCTAGCATGGTCACTCTAACTTTCATAGTAGAGTCTACATTGAAGAGAATTGGGCAAGGCTAAAATTCAGTCAATTCTTTTCTAAACAAAAGGACAAAGCCAAGAGTTTTGATGAATAATGTTAAACACTGTTATAACTATAGGAGTGAACATACTAATTAGAGAACCTCCAGGATTTGAAGGATTAGTCCATTAATAGGTATTATATCCATCCCCAATATCATTAAGAACATAGGCAGAAAACATATTTCCTAACTGTATAATCTTTTTCCAAGTCTAAAAGCTTCCCTAATTAGGTTTCATTGCCCAAAAACATTTCCATCTCAAAATGATTATATGCACCTACTTTACTCATAATGATTCATTGTCCCCAAATAGGTCTATAGTCTCTTTACTAGTAGGACCTTATTCCATCTTGTTAGTGTTCATTCGCCAAAACAAACTACTACGAGTTTTACGCTCAAAACCGCAAGTATACGGGTCGTACTTGTAGTAAAGAACGGTTTCGATCCCACGAGGATTGATATCTAGTCACCCTATCAATTTGGCTTACACTTTATTCAAGAAATTCAATTTAAGCAAATAAAATAAAAAAAACAAATAAATGAGACAGACGTAGACAGATTTTGGAGCAGAAGCGAGTAACACAGTCAATCAGAAAACATAGCAAATAGAAAATTCAGAGAAAAACACAAGATTTAAGCATAGGATTTGTTATTATCCTTATTTGTTTCCCTTTGGTTAATTAATCTAATTTAT
>JAOXYD010251406.1:0-16385 GCA_028565735.1 Pinacopodium congolense
CATATTGATTTAACGCATAGTTATTTGTATTAATTATTGAGCCTATAATTAATTTGAATCGAAAGATTATTTTGATTTATTTGAGTTATATTGCGTAACGAGAGTTGGTGAGTTAATAGACTTATATGAATGAATTTTGTTATATTTTTATATACAAATTCATGTAATTTCATTCTTATTATTTGTTCAAAAACACTTAATTTGTGTTATATTTTACTTTTTTAAAAGGTTACCCCTTTTTGATGAATTATGAAACAAAGGTTGAAAATTAGTTCAATTATGATAAAATAAAATAAAATCAAAGGAGCAAAAATGAAGTTGTAAAGAAGCAAGGAGAAGGCATGGCAAAGTTAGGAAAAACACGCATTACAAGGGTACAAATTCAAAAGCCTTTAAGGCTTAAAAGCATGTAACAAGTTCCTGGTGATAATGATTTCCTAGGTAAGAGCAAAAATATCCAAAGACCAACTCCAAAAGTCAAGCCAAGCCAAGCTTCCATTTTACTAGAGAGAGTTCAGTCAAAGCTTTAAGGGAAGAGACAAAACGATGGTCAAATTTGGTAAAAGCCAACCAAATTTACAAAACAAGCATAAACTCTTACCTGAGTAAGACCAAAATAAACATAAAGGAAGAGCTTTTCAAGTGGCAACATGTGTCCCACTCTAAGGCACTAGAAGACAAGAAAACGAAAAAGCATAAAACCCTAAAGCCAAATATATATAGTAGTCCAAGTTTTTTAAGGGAGAGCTCCATTTTTTGTTCTTGGATTTTAGCTTCATTTTTTTTCTTTGTTTAGTTCTTAGTTTTTTTTCATCCTATTGCTTGTATTTTCCATTTATTTTGTTATTTTTTCTTCATTTCTTATTTTAGTCTTTAAATATTAGTTGCTTGGTGTATTTTGTTTAATTATTTGTGTTGAACCTTTGTTAATTGAATGCTTTGTTTATGTTAATCTAAGTATTTTATTTAATCTTTAACCTTTTGTTTATTATTTTCGTGTATTTTATTTATTTTTTAGCCTTTATTTTATTTGTTTTATTATGTTATTAGTTTGTTTAATTGTTATTTTAATTATTTTAATTATGTTTAGCTAGTGTGTGTTTGGGTTGGAAGTCAATGATGGAATTTTGGATAAATAATTGTGAGAATTAACTAGGAATTGAATGGAGTTTGTGATTTAGGTTAGGATTAAATTGGAATTCCCAGAAAATGTCATAAATTAAGGATTAAGGCTTAGGATTAGCTACCTTATGTGTAATTCCTAGTTTGATTGCTAAGATTGAGCCACGTTATACTAATTATCCTTCACGATTTCCACGAGTGGCAATAAACTAGTCGAATTTATTAAGATACCTACGAACTAGTTTAGCATTCTAATTCTCTAAGTTAGATAATCCGAGCTTACAAGATTGTGACTTATGATAGCTATTCCTTAGTGTGTTAAAGCTGCTGCATCATTAAATTTAGAAAGCTTATTTTAGTTTGCCTCGTGGTTAGGGGTAGGTTTTTCATCATATAGGACCTATCTAAAATTGGAGGAACTGATAGTTTGAGAGCTTGATCAAACCAATGGGCTAGTATCTTAGACCAATAACAAATTATTTATTTAGAGGATCAATTATAAGTAAAGAATCCTAGATTTATCTTCTGCCTAACTTTCTTTTATATCCGTTTATTTATTTCTTTTATGTGTTTTTGTTTATTTGTTTTGTGTTCGTTATTTGTCATTGCTCTTTATTTTAATGTCATTCAATTCTAGGGGGTTTATTTTTGTTTTCTTTTATTTTTTGTGCAACATTAGAAATAGCTCCTAAACACTATTAGCTCCCTGTAAGATTGACCTTGACTTGCCCTAACTACTTTTTTATTATTTGGCACCTTACAACGAGCTCACCATAGACTTGCAATTAACAAATTAATAAGTGATTTAAGAGAGACCTTAATTACTTTTTCATTGTCCTTAAGATTGCTTCAAATCCAATTACATGTTTAGGAGTAGTATTATGAGTCAAGAGATTATAATTTAGCTTTTAAATATTTCAGTTAGGATTAATTGATTAAAACTCAAAAGAAGGTAATCAAACCATTGGATATTTATGATCAAACACAATTAAATCAATAAGGTAAAAGGAAGATAATTAAGGATAGAACATCCTATAAGTTTCCTTTATTGAGTATCTTCTTTATTTTACTTTCTTCTACAATTAAATTCATTCAAGTTTTGTTAGTTTAGTTTAATTTTCAGATTATATATCTTTGGTTTTACCTTTGAAAAAGTATAATTTAGATTGTTAGGTATCTAGATTCAATCCTTATAAGATTGATATTAGTTATACTATAAGTTATGACTTATATACTTGCAATGTAGGGAAAATTAGAAAACAAATTTTTTATACCGTTTTCGGGGATTGTGATTTTAACATCTTTTTCAATTTGGATTCTTTTGGCGTAAGGATTTTTTTTATACTTTTCTTATGTGATTATAGGTGCATGAGCATAAAGGTAACTGAAAGCTCAAGCAAGTTGGAGGATGTTGAAATTTCGAATATCATTAAGCATGAACAAGAACTTTGTGGAAAGTTAAGCACCAAGAAGCTATTGATAGAATAATGGTGGAAGACAAAAACCAATGAAAACATCAAAGAACTCTCATGGACTTCATGAGACCTGTCTTCAACGTCATTCAGTAGGGTATTACAAGACCCCAGTATAAGCCAAAAATTTCTAGATTAAGTCAATGTTATTGAACATGTTGCAGACAAATGTTTAATTTTATGGTTTGACCATTGAAGATTTGAATCCCCACCAGGCTAATTTCTTAGAAATCTATGATACATTCAGATAAAATGGTCTATCTGAAGACGTCACGAAGATGAAATTGTTTCCACTTACGTTGAAGGATAGAGGTCATAAAACCCCTTGAATCCAGAAAATATCACGACATGGGGCCAACTAGTACAAACTTTTTTATCCAAATATTTCCTGTTGGACAACTACAATTATCAAAGAGATATGAAACTTTTAATATAGTGACAAAGAGTCTTTATATGAAGTGTAGAAAAGGTTCATTAAGCTTTAAAGGAGTTGTCTCCACTATAATCTACCTAAAGAGTTACTGCTGCAAATATTTTATAATAAAGTTACTGTATGGACAAGAGGTATGTTTGTAAACCATAAGTGCACAGTTGTGGAAGTGAGTAATAAATCGGTAAAAATCGAGTCTTATCCACAGGGATTATGAGAAAGTTCAAATCTACGCTAGTTAACGTTGCTTGAAAAAAAAAAGATAAAAATTTGGAAATTAAAAGCAATAAAAAGTAATATTAAAACTCAAAAGAAATTATAAGCAAATATCCAACTCAAATTAATCAAAAGAACTACGAATGCAACTTATCTATTAAAAATACTAATTAAAAAGATTAACTTTAATAGGGAATGTCTTTCTCCTAGAGAATGATATTTTTGCTAACCTTAATATTGATTTAGTTATCCTCCACAATTAAAAATCCTATCCTTATATATGAATTTTAAGAGTAATTAATCCCCTTATCCCAAAAATGAATTAATCTATCCACTTTAGAAATCACTTAGTAATCCCTTACTGAAGTTCTTCGTAGAGTTTCTTAAGTCCAAACTCAAATCTTCTATTTTCACCTCCTAAGTTTCTTAGGTTTCCTAACTCATAAGAAAATCTTAACCGAAAATTTCTTTAATCTTCTAGCAAAATCCTCTTTTTCCAAAGATGAATTTATACCAAGTAAACTTCTAATGATCCAAAAGAAGTCTAAATATACCCAAAGAAAATCAACAAGTATATGAACGTTCAATCATGGATTCTAGCAAAAATCAATATTTAAACATCACAAAAACATCAAATCCCTAAGAAAAATTTGGGTTCTAGCCGCAAATCATCATTTCAAGCAATCCAAACACATAAGTTATAGACAAATTCATTAAAAATTCAAAAAAAGATGGGAAAAATCACTCCCCAAATTGTTAGAGTTTCTGTCATAAAATCCTCCAAGAAGAAGCTATGTATCTCCTCTTCTTGGTCTCCTTTTTCTATATCTTCCTCATCTCCAAATTTGTGTCTCTCCTCATGTGTTTGAAGCTGTATGCCTCTTCCAAATCTGTGTCTCTCCCCTTGTGTTTGAAGTTGTCTGCCTCTTTGTTTCTGATTCTTGCCTCTTTCGCTTAGGGTTGTCTGAATTTTTCCTGTTGGGTTGTCTTTTTCTTCTTTTGATTTTTTAAATTTATAGTTATTGTCGAATGATTTTGCGGACTTGGAGTGTTCCATGCCTGAGCTCCCCCCAATGGATGGCGTGTGAAGCCTACCAGTAGCTTAGTCCATTGGCAGGAGGACTGTCGACAACAGTCCACGGGCTTCTCTCTAGTGTGGTATTGGAAGCTTGGTCCTGGCGGTTTGGGTACTCACTAGCAGCTAACTCCTTGACTTGGTGAAAGGTAAGTGTAAATTTGGTGATGGTGAAATGGGAATGGTCTTGGTCAAATGTAGATGGGCAGCCTAGCATGCTTGACTTGGTCTTATTTACAGTGACATGTGGGTTTGATTCCTGGAGACAAAAGCTATATCGCCAGCAATCAGATGAATGGAAAGACTTTTTGAAATTTTTCCTCGATTTACGTGAAACTCTAAGTTTTGCAAGGTTATAATCTTAGTTTTCTAGCTTTCATTCTTCCACCTTCATTTTTTTCCTTCCTTCTAACTTCAATTTTCAAATTTAATTTACCCTACATAAGAAATAAATACACCAAAGTACAATTGGTGTAGCAGCTGGGGGATCTTTTATACGAAAGACAATAAATATACCACACAGTCTATTGTAAGAGATGGCTAATAATAGCTACCTGTGGACAATGGAAAGGAGTAGGCAACTACTTATGAAGGAGCATAAGGGTATTATCGCAATTGATTCAGTAACTGGCTTTCAAGCTTAAATTTCAACACTTGCCAAACAATTGAACAGCTTGAAGGCTAGTTTGTCACAATTGGTGAAATCAGTACAAAATGAATGTAAATTATGTGAGCAGGACAGTCATGTGATTGTGAAGTATTTTATAATAGCTAGCACTAAAATGGAGCAAGTCAGTTACATCAGGACACTATAAGGAAGTTTAGGTAATAACTCTTACTCCAATACTTATAATCTGATGTGGAAGAATAACTCCAATTTTTCTTGGAATAATAATAGTGCAAGTACCAATATAAGAGCTCAAGAACCTCTATGATTTCAACAAGACAGGCTTGGAGCATTGGAATCAAAGATGGAAAAGTTGATGAATATGCTAAATTCCAAGTTCACGAGCCAAGATGAGTGCCAAAAAATGGAAGCTAAAGTTGACCAGATTGCGAGGAATCATGCCTCTTCCATCCAAAATTAGAGGTTCATATTGGAAAACTGGCTAATGCATTGTTTTCAAGAGATATAAAGAAGCTCCTGAGTAATAGGTAGCGTAATCCAATAGTGCAGTTAAAAGCCATCACACTTCGAATTAGTAAAGAATTAGAAAATCTTGTTGAGATGAAAGTCATCCCACCTAAGGAAGATGACAAATAAAAGAAGAAGGAAGAGGAAGTACATAAGCCATATGTGCTACCATCATCCTTCACTTTAAAATTTCCATTCCCATAAAGGTTAAAGAAAAATTAGACAGATGTTTAATTTGCAAAATTTTTGGAAAAGCTAAAAAAGCTACAATGCAACCTATCTTTTATGGAGGCATTAGAGAAAAACATGCTCAAATACGCCAAATTCCTTAAGAAAATACTAACTAACAAGCAAACTTTGGATGACAACCAAATGATTTCTTTAACGAAGAGTTGTAGCTCCATCTTTACTAGCCATATACCCTCAAAATTTTAAGATTCAGGGAGTTTTACTATCTCTTATGAAATTGGTAATCTAAAATTTTCTACATGTTTATATGACTGAGTTGCAAGTATTAATTTTTTGCCTTTGTCAATTTTTAGAAAGTTAGAGTTAGAAAATTTAAAACCAACCTCTATGTTTATACAATTGGTAGATTAGTCAATCAAGAAGTCTATCGATGTGGTGGAAGATGTGCCTGTTAATGTAGACAAATTCATCATCCCAGTAGATTTCATGGTGCTAGACTTTGAAGAGGATCCTAACTGTCTATTGATTCTTGGCTAGCTATTTATGAATACTGAAAGAGTCTTAGTAGACATTTATAAACAAAATTTAGTCCTTAAGATAGGTGATGTGTAAGTGGAGTTTAGTATGGGTAAGGTATTAAAGAATTCAAAGAAGGACAATGCTTATATGAAGATAGGTATTGTTGATGAGGGTGTGAAGGAGTAGCCGGAGCTTTATGATAAAGACGTGGATGTGAAAGATGATAAATGTGTTAAGAATGGGGAGGAGTTGGGAGAGAAGCCAAAATAGAAACCTTTAGGAAGAAAAAATGTCCTAATTCCATCCTCCTTTGAGAAACCACCCATATTTAAGTTAAAATCCTTACTTTTACATTTAGGATGTGCTTTCTTAAACAAAGGAAACATACTACCCATTGTTATTCCTAATAATTTGACTTTAGGACAAGAGAAGAAGGTATTTAAGATAAGGAAAAGGAAGATTAGAGCACAATTGAAGTTGTTTCCAAGTAAACATAAGTCTAAGGGGAGAGAACCATTGGAAGTTACTCAAATCTATAAGTATGGGGGGCCCGGGGTGGTAGAATCTAAGGAATGATGTTCAAAGCTAATGGGTATCATGGTAAATTATATCTTAGAGAATTTTCACCGAAAAAGGGAAGTATTATCTTTCCTTTCTCTTATTTCTTAAAGCTAAAACTGAGTATGGTTAAATTAAAGACCCTCTAAATTTGCATGTTTTTCTTCGTAGTTAGTTTAATTGTTGATGTGTGTATTTAATTGAGGTCTTGATTATGTTTTTCATTCAAAGTGATTGGAGTTTATTAAATTATTGATGGTTTAGTATTTACATATAGATTTGAATACTCAGAAGATTAACAAAATTTGAAAACAAGAAAAAAAAAATAGTGTCATTATAGAGATGACGCTATCGCTATAGCAACAACATAACTTTAAAAGCGACAACGTGATGTTGGATGGATAGGTCAGTATGAAAGTGTGATTTTGGATGGCCAAGTCGCTACAAACTTCAATTTTTGTTTTTATTTTTCATTAAACTTTATCATTTTTATTTATTCTTTTTTATTTATTTATTTATTTTTGTTTTTTACTTAGACATTAAACTTCAAATTTTATTTTTATTTTTCATTAAATATTTTATTTTTTATTTTTTTTGTCCATTAAGCTTTTTTTATTTTTTGTTTTTTTCTACCAGGCCATTTAAAACATTTATTTTCTATTTTTTATTTTTCTTTAAACCTTAAGTGCCCTTTTCTTTTTTTGTTTTTTGGCCAAGCCCTAGCTTTCCCTCTTCTATTTCAAGTCTCCCCTCCCAAAATGTACTCTCCTCTCATCTCCCCTCCTCCCTATTTTATTTTATAGATGTTATGTTCTTAGTTAGGACTTTATTAAGTTTATGTAATTGTTATTGCATTTTTTAAAATCTTTATGTTATATTTGATTGTTGTCATTTAGGATTTATGGATGCTAATAAATCAAATAAAAGCTTGGAGTTATATCTTGTGATTGTAGATTCGGTGGATAGAACCAACGTATCTCTCCTTTCTTCGAAGTCTTCAGGTCATATAAAATGGAATAAATTCCCTTAAGTCATACCTATACGTGAACTTTAATTTTCAAAGGAGTTTTGTCCTCCTTCCCTCTTTTATACTTCACCATCTTTTACACTTTACGCATATTATTTGTTTTTATTCTCTAAGTTGAGGACAATTTGGATTTAAGTGTGAGGAAGAAGATGAACTTTAACATATTTTTTTCATTTATTTATACACTTAAATTGTTGTGAGTCTAATAGGAATAATTTGAATATCCTTTGTTTAATTGATTAAAATTAGAAGTTGATTATTAATTGTGGTATTTTAATTCACTTTGTCGGCTTTATACTAATAAAAGGTTGAAGTTCATGAGTGGAGTTAGTACCCATTTGTGATTGTGAGCTAGCTAAGTAACCAAAAATATTCACAACAAAATATTTATCTTAGTGTTAAAAAGCTAGATGATATTGAAAATAAGCCCAAAAAGGTATCCGAGTTGAGTAATTGGGAGACATTTATGACAAAACATTCGCCCTTGTATCAAAAGGTAAGGTGAACCCCTAAAAATTTTCTCCAATTTGAAACTTAAGTTGTTCGTTGGGTTTATTTGAATAAGTTTGCATAATGATCTATATGAAGCTAGTTAGATTCTTCATATTATATATTGAAGGTTAAAAATTTATTAATAGTATGATTGTGTGTGATAACAAAGTTTTTGTCATGAAACAATTGTGATATGTGATTTAAATCAAAAGCATTGATTGATATTTATTTTTATTCAATTAACTTTCAACTCTTGATTCCTTTTATTATAAAGAGATGTTTAATTCTTTATTTGAAGACAAGTAACAGTTCAAGTGTGGGGATATTTGAAATCAACTAATTATACATCTTTCAAGCATGTGCTCATGATCATTACTTTAGGTTTGAGAGTTAATTCCACATTATTTAGGTGTATATTGGATTAATTCTCGGATAAGATGTTTCTTATGTTGCTTTCGATGATTGTTTAGGTTATGTAAAGCTTTTGTGAATATTTTAAGGAACTTTTAGATCTAGAAGAGGTGTGAGATTAATTTAAGGCTTAGAGCATCATGTAAAGAAGTTCCACACTAATTTTAAGGCTATATGATGAGTCATGAAGAGTACATAAAGAAAAGATCAAAACAACCTAAGCTGAGCACCACATTAGGTATACCTAACTTTAGGAAGGCATTAATTGCAGTAATATAACTCTAAATGTTATGAAATTTTACAAGATGCTATAACAACATGTTAGAAGCCTACATATCAAATTTCATCACATTTGGAGGTCTATAGACGAAGATATAGCGAAAAGACTAAGCAAATCTAAAAACTGGAAAAGCTAACATGGTGAGATGGTGTGGAGTTACGTGTTTAATTTGGTTTTTATGCCATTTTGGACAAAATAAGACTTGGGAAAACCCAAACAGCCACCCTTTTAAGCTTAGGGTGCATCCAAGATAGAAAAATAAGGGTTATGGGGAAGAGAAAAACATGAAGAGACTTATGAGACAATAGGAGAATCAAGATTTAACAAGTGTTGTCCAGATTTCTAGCAAGAGGCCCATCATCATAATCAATTTTCTATTTTATTTTGCTTTTATTTTGATGTTTAATCTAAATAGTATTTTTTAAAACATGATTATGGATTTCTAAATCGAGTTTAGTGGTTGTTCTTGAATTATTTATCCAACTTTTACCGTATTGATTTAATATGTAGTTGTTTGTATTAATTGTTGAGCTTATAATTAGTTCGAATTGAGATATTATTTTGATTTATTTGAGTTAGGTTGCCTAACAAGAGTTGGTGAGCTAACAGATCTACAATTATTAACACATAATTGAAGATAGATTTAATTTCTTCTTGATTATTCTTATGATTGCTTCAAATCTAATTGTTTGTTTAGGAGTAATATTATGAATCGAAAGGTTATAATTCAGCTATTAAATATTTTAATTGGGATTAATTGATTAGATTTCCAGAGGGTAATCAAACTATTAGATATTTAAGATCAAATACAATTAAATTAATAAGGTAAAAGGAAGGTAAATAAGGATAGATTAACCCCTAAGTCTCCTTATTGAGTATCTTCTTCGTTTTGCTTTCTTCTTTGATTAAATTCATTCAAGTTTTGTTAGTTTATTTTAATTTTCGTATTATATATCTTTGGTTTTACCTTAAATAAAGTATAGTTCAGATTGTTAGGTGTCTAAGTTCAATCTTCGTGAGATTGATATCAGTTATATTATAAGTTATGACTTGTATACTTGTAGTGTAGTGAAAACTAGCAAACAACTACATGGTCACCAACTAATGTCCAAGACCTTTGGAAGAAATAAGTGTTAAAGCCATCCGAACTTGGAGATTTATCATGATACGAGGCTTTCACTATACGCTCAATCTCCACATGATCAACCGGTCTACAAAGCCAGTCTACTTAATCCACAAGAAGTTTGCTAGGGTAGAGCAAAATCAGTATCTCATAATAAGGCTATTGAGGTACCTCAGTACCCAATAACCTTTGAAAGTATTCAATCACAATTTGCCTTAGTTTAAGAGGATCCCTAATGATACTTCCATTCTCATAGTGGAGATAAAGGATTTTATTAGTGTTCCTCCGATGAACCAGAGCTCTATAGAAGAAGTTGCTATTACTGTCCTTATGCTTCAGCCAAAAAGCTTTAGCCTTTTACCTTGAAATTGAATGATGGAGAGCTAGTGCATCATAACATATATTAAGGTCCAAATTGGTACATAGGAGTTTCTCCTCATTCAAGCTATCAGCTACCAACACCTGTTGAGAATATAGAAGGTTGGATCGAGTTCTGACAACCTTGGAATAGGAAGCAGGAGCACAAAGCCTAGCAAACTGCTTTAGCTTATCCTTCACCTATTACGACCTGTTGAAGCATTTAAACTATTCAAAGTCATCCACTTAGGCAGTCAAACCTCGTTCAGCAGCTTGAAAATCCCTTTAAATTGGTTAAATCATTGAAAAATAAAAAAAGAGCCTTAATCTATTGGCTGATAGTGAAATTAGAAACCTCCACAAGACAGTGATTTGAAATATGTGGACTAGAAAAGGCAGCAAAGCTATTTGGGAACTCATTAAGCCACCGCCCATTCACCATTGTGTAATCTAGTTTTCGTTTCATAGAAGCCAAGCCTTGCTATTTATTCCACCAAGTTAAATGGTGTCTTATACCCCTCAAATTAGCCACTCCTAGTGCATAAGCACACTCACGTAGATAATGGAAGTAGCTCTTACTAAACATAGAGCTTGCAAATTAATCAGAAAATAGGGTATAGTTGAAGTCCTTAATTAACAGTCAAGGTTTGCTCAAATTGCAACCCAACTAACATAATTTTTCC
This sequence comes from Pinacopodium congolense, assembly GCA_028565735.1. Lineage (NCBI taxonomy): Eukaryota > Viridiplantae > Streptophyta > Magnoliopsida > Malpighiales > Erythroxylaceae > Pinacopodium > Pinacopodium congolense. The sequence continues at coordinate 11,090 of JAOXYD010251406.1, forward strand.
CAAAGAAGACGCCTTTAAAAAGCAAGTTAGAAGCATAGATAATACATATGAAAAACTAGTATGAAGACCTAACAATCAACAATCCAAATGCATAAACTTGTTTGACATTTCCAAAACTGTTATATTAGCAAAATTATGATCATGAGCAACTAAACCATTATAATGGCAAAAATTAGGATCATGAGCAAATATAATATAACATTATACAAGTAATATGGGTAAAAGTGTAGTTCATGATCCTTTAGATAATGTTAAAGGATTTGAAATTTTTAACAAGACTTAATTTCCTTCAAAATTATAATTATAATTTTTATATTAAATGTACGTTTAATTAGAATTAGAATTACATAATTTTACATTAATAAATATTAATGATTTATTTTATTTCAATTTTATATTTTATATTTTATATTCTTAAAATTTTATTTCTTATTATTTTATGTCGACTTAATACCAGTTTTATAACGATCTAATACTAGTTGAATCTCTAAGCTTTAAATTTTTTCCTTCACTGATTTGATATCTGGTTCAATTTTTAAAATAATGGTTCGAATTAATATAAAAACATTAAATGAATAAAAACTTAAAAAAGAGAGAGTTATGATATGCCCAATAATTACTGATTTTTTATAGTTATTATTATCAAATAAAGAAATTTTTATTTAAAATAGATTATGTTAACAATTTTACATTATTTACCAACAATTTTTTTTCAAAAAATAAAAATAAAAAAGTATAGAGATTAGGAAAAGATTTTAAAAAGGAAGTTGGACACACAGTAATTGCTAGGGAGGTTATTCGCATAGATAGGACAACGGATGACAGGGGGTTGGGGGAAGAAGAGGGAATAAATATTATATTTTTTTGTTACTTTATAAAAAAGCATTAAATATTTACATTTAAAAGAGTATTTGTTAAATAAAAATATAAGTTATAAAATGAAAAAAATATACATTAGAATTATTGTAAAAGCTTGTTAACACATTTCTATTTAAAAAATGTGCATCAATGAGTTTGTAAAAATTTTAAAATTATAAACTTTTACAATAATTCTATTACACAGATTTTTTTGACAAATTGTAAGTTGTAAAAATATTTTAAATTATAAATTTTAATTTAAAAAACTTATGTAATAATATAATATCTAAAAAAAATACCGAGAGGAGAGGTCAGTGGCTACGGTCGAGCCTCCTAGCTCCGGCCCATGCCACAAGTAAAACGTAAGATAGTATGAGGAATTCTCCTAGGTCAACCTATTTTAAGTCTTTCTACAGCATATAAATTGTCTCCAGCTTCCATGCAAAACTCGTCTAATGTGTTAAAAAACATTCTTACATTACAAATCCCGCACAACATGGCTATAAACATTGCATTCACTGGTGTTGCTTTAATCGCTGTTCTTATTTCGGCCACCATCGTAAGCTCTGACAATGCCAACCTTTCGCACATATAGAGGATATATTGTGTTGCACTGTTACTAGTAAGGTCGTAACCACGTTATCATTGGTGCAAGCATTATTATGAACTTACTCATAATAATCGGTACATGTTTCATGAACAACTTGCGGGGACGGGAAAGCGATGTAAAATTTCAATCCGTAGCCTTAAAACCTAAGGGTACCATATGACCAAGAAAGGTGAACGGTTTATAAAGAAAGTCTCTAAACATGCTTTTAAGGAATGAGATTTCAAATCGATGTATGTTTGTTTTAAATACACAAATATATATATGTTTTTACGAAGGTTAAACTTTTATAATTGTTTTTAAAAAAATGCATAATATTCACTAAGCTCAATTAGATCACTCTTTCTCCTGTCTTCAAATTACCTCCCAAGTGCTCACTCAGAGGCTCAAGTAGCCAGGACTTCACCACACACGTAGCTATCTTCGTCAAGTGTTGTTGTGTAGGCAACTTTTGCATTATGCATATTATATTTAAATTCCCATTCCTTGAATTATGTCTTGTATGTATAAGATTTTTGTAAAATAATTATATACTAAATCCTTTTAAATGAATGCATGGTTTATACAAACTTTTAGTAATCAATGTTTATGAGTCAATGAATACTTTAAACTCTTGATGTTGCTTCTGAGTGGACTTAAATGTCTTGAGTTGTAGTGGAGTATGTGTATGGTAAATATAAAAGTGTTTTGAATTGTTTGTAGGATCTTGTGAATTTTTGGGTTTGGCAAAATACAACCGTTGTGCTGCCAAAAATTTTTAAGAACTTTTATAAACACTTTCTAAAATTCCACTACTTATGTTTGATGAAATATAAGTCAAGACATATTAAATATAATTGAAATGAGGCTTAGCTTCATGGAGATATTTTCAATGGGACTGGAGGGTTTTCATGGAGTGCCGGGAAGGTCACCTAGTCCGATAAGACGGGCCCTGTCAGTGCAGGTACCAACATAAGAGCTCAAGAACCTCTGTAATTTCAATAAGATAGGCTTGGAGCATTAGAATCAAAGGTGGACAAGTTGATGGATAGTTAAATTCTAAGTTCACGAGCCAAAACGAGAGCCAAAAAAGGATGGAAGCTAAAGTTAACCAAATTGCGAAAAATCATGCCTCTTCCATCCACAATTCAGAGGTTCATATTGGGTAACTGGCCAATCCATTGTCTTCAAGAGATATAGAGAATATCCCGAGTAGTAGGGAGCCTAATCCAATAGTATCGTTAAAAGCCATCACACTTTGAAGTGAGAGAGAATTAGAGAATCTTGTTGAGAAGAAAGCTGTCCCATCTAAGGAAGATGACCAAGAAAAGAAGAAGGAAGAGGAAGTAGAGAAGTTATATGTGCCACCACCATCTTTCACTCTAAAATTTCCATTCCCAAAAAGGTTAAAGAAAAGCTAAACAGATGCTCAATTTGTGAAATTTCTAGAGAAACTAAAAAAGTTGCAGTTCAACCTATCTTTTATGGAGGCATTAGAGAAAACATGCCCAAGTACACCAAATTCCTCAATAAAATACTAACCAAAAAGTGAACTTTGGATGAAAAACAAATGGTTTCTTTAATAGAGAGTTGCAGCTCCATCGTTAGTAACCACATACCTTCAAAATTGCAAGATTCAGAGAATTTTACTATCTCTTGTGTAATTGGTAATATAAAATTTTCTAAATATTTATGTGACTTAGGTGCAAGTATTAATTTTTTACCTTTATCAATTTTATACATTTGGTAGATCAATCAATCAAAAAGTATATTGGTGTGGTGGAAGATGCGCCTGTTAATGTTGACAAATTCATCATCCCAGTAGATTTTGTGGCCATAGACTTTAAAGAGGATCCTAATTTTCTATTGATTCTTGACTGGTTATTTATGAATAATGAAGAGTCTTAGTAGACTTTCATAAATGAAAATTAATCCTTAGGATAGGTGATGAGCAAGTGGAGTTTAGTATGGGTAAGACATTAAAGAATTCAAAGAAGTACAATGCTTATATAAAGATAGGTGTTATTAATGAGGGTGTGAAGGAGTAGCCGGAGCTTTATGATAAAGATGTAGATGTGAAAGATGATAAAGGTGTTGAGAATGGGGAGGATTTAGGTGAGAACCCAAAATGAAAACCTTTAGAAAGAACGAATGTCCCAATTCCATCCTCCTTTAAGAAACCACCCATACGTAAGCTAAAATCCTTACTTCTACACTTGGGATATGATTTCTTAAATAAAGGAAAAATACTAACTATTGTTATTCCTAATAATTTGACTTTAGGACAAGAGGAGAAGGTAGTTAAGATAAGGAAAAGGACGATTAGAGCACAACTGAAGTTGTTTCTAAGTAAACATAAGTCTAAGGGGAGAGAACCATTGGAAGTTACTAAAATCTATAAGTATAAGGAGCTTGGGATGGAAGAATCCAAAGGAATGATGTTCAAAGCTATTGAGTATAATGGTAAGTTATATCTTGGAAAATTTCATCCAAAAGAAAGGGAAGTATTATCTTTCCTTTCTCTTATTTCTTAAAGCTAAAACTGAGTATGGTCAAGTTAAGGATCCCCTTAAATTTGCATGTTTTTATTTGTAATTTGTTTAATTGCTGATGTGAGTATTTAATTGAGGTATTGATTATGATTTTCATTTAAAGTGATTAAAGTTTATTAAATTATTGATGGTTTAGTATTTCCATATAGATTTGGATACTCAGAAGATTAAAAATTTTGAAAAAAAGAAAAAAAACAAAAAAACAGTGTCATTATAATGACGACGCTATCTCTATAACGATAGCATGATTTTGGATGGACAGGTCACTATGATAGCGTGATTTTGGATGGCCAAGTCGCTACAAACTTCAAATTTTGTTTTTATTTTTAATTAAACTCTATATTTTTTTTAATTTATTCATTTATAATTTATAATTTTAATTTTAATTTTTTTAATTTTTTAATTTTTGTTTTTTTACCTAGCCATTAAACTTCAATTTTTTTAATTTTTCAATTAAAGTTTATCATTTTTTATCTTTTATGTTATTTTTTTGGCCATTAAGCTTTATTTTTTATTTTTTGTTTTTTTCTACTTGGACAGTTAAAAAGTTTATCTTTAAACCTTAAGTGCCCCCTTTCTTTCTATTTTTTGTCTAAACCCTAGCTTTGCTTCTTCTATTTCAAGTCTCCCCTCCCCAAATGTACTCTGCTCTCCTCTCCTCTCCTTTCTATTTTATTTTATAGATGTCATGTGCTTAGTTAGAATGTTATTAAGTTTGTGTAATTGTTGTTGCGTTTTCTTTTGATCTTTACGTTATATTTGATTGTTTTCTTTTAGGATTTCTCTATGCTAATAAATAAAATACAATCTTGGAGTTACATCTTGTAATTGTAGGTTCAGTGGATGGAACCAGTGTATCTCTCATTTCTTCGAAGTCTTAAGGTCATATGAAATGGAATAAACTCTCTCAAGTCATACCTATATGTGAACTTTAATTTTCAAAGGAGTTTTGTTCTCCTTCCCTCTTTTGCACTTCACGCACATTATTTGTTTTTATTCTCCAAATTGAGGACAATTTGAATTTAAGTGTAAGGGACAAGATGATTTTTTCATTTATTTATACACTTGAATTGTTTTAATTCTTATAGGAAAAGTTTGAATATCCTTTGTTTAATTGATTAAATTAGGAGTTGATTGTTAATTGTGGTATTTTAATTCAATCGATGTTTTTGATTTTATTAACATTAAGCAATTCTTGAATAATTTCTAACCTAAATTTGACTTCAATTTTTTTTATTTTGCGTGATTACATGTATTTTAGGTAACTTTAGTGTATAATATCAAGTTTTTGATGTTGTTG
>JAOXYD010251426.1:0-16384 GCA_028565735.1 Pinacopodium congolense
ATCTATTAACCAAGTTACATCTCCAGATGGTATTCTAACTTAAAACACGTGCATGAAGTTGCCGTAAACTAAAAAACAACCTAAAAATATCAAATTACAAAATATTGAAAATAAAAACAACCTAAAAACTACTTTGATCTGATAACTAACTAAAACTAAGGTGTTTTTCTCTAGGTCTAGTTGCTTTAGACGTCTAGTAGGTGGCTCTATATATAGGGAAGGCTCAACTGCAAGTAGAGGAAGAAGACAGCTGCAAATTTGGAAGATTGAAGTCAAGAATTGTTGTTATTTTCTTTTAATGGTGGTTTGCACTGAACTACAATGACGCCATTGAAGGATGAACAACTTGTCGTTAGTATACAATTTCTGACTTCTTAAATAGTGGGCTATGCAAGGTGTCGTTAATGGTCTAGAAATCATAATCTTCTTGCATCCTTTCCACCTAATCTCCAATTCTTCACATCAAACTGCAATTAAATCATTTCTAAAGATAAAGTAAACATTTAAGCACATAAATAGGGGTAAATATACAGCAAATAACATCCAAAAACACTATAAAATTCACCCCTAACAACTTTTGCACACTTAAGTTTTTACTTTTCCTCAAGAAAACTAATCATTCAACTTTCTCAAACTAGTATATTATTATAGGAAAATTAATTCAAGATTAATAACATAATTATTGACAATGTTTTCTGAATCTTTCAAAAAATATTGACTCATCGAAATATTATATAATCAATTATTCATATCAATTTGAAAATGTATTTAAATCATTTGATTCTTTTTCAATCTTCAACCTAAATCATAAAAATCAATTCCATGTGTAAATGGAAAATATAATGAGATTAATGCATTAATTTTTAAAACACTTTCTGGTGAGTCTGTCGCGGACTACCAAATAATAAATTTACCTAACTAAACCTAACTAAGTAGCTAAGGTGAGTCAAGGTCGATCCCATAGGGAGCTAGGGTATGCTAAAGCTATTCTAATGCTACATAAAAAGGAAAAACAAAAACCCTTAGATGCAAAGATGTTAAAACTAAAGACTAAAGACCATTAACAAAACTGAACAAAAAAATGATAAACAAATAACAAATATGATAAGCTGGGTAGAAGATAAATTTGGGATTCTAGACTTATAATTGATCTTCAAAATAAATAAGTTATGACTGGTCTAAGATGCTAGCCTATATGTTTGAACAAGCTCTCAAACCCTAAGTTCCTCCAAGTTTAGATAGGTCCTATGCAATAGAAAACCTACCCCAAACCATGAGGCAACCTAGAATAAACTCTCTAAATTTAATGATGGAATAGCATTAACAAACTAGGGAACGACTAACCTAAGCTATGGTCATACAAGCTCAGACCATGTAGCCTAGAAGAATGGAATCCTAGATTAATTAGGTACGTTTACCAACAAACCCAATAAACCTATTGCTACTTGCGGTATTAACTATGGACAATTATGTATCACAAGTCACCTCCTAGCAATTGAATTAAGAATCATACCAAGGGTAGCTAATCCTAAACCTTAATCCTTAATTCATGACATTTATGTGGAATCCCAATTCCATCACAACCTAAATCATAAAACTCAATTCAATTCAATTCAATTCAACTCTCACAATTATTAAGCCTAAGATCCATCAATATCTTCCAACCCATAACACAACTACCATAACATCACAAAAATAACACAAAACACAAATTGAAATAGATAGAAAAATAAAAAATCAGGAATAAACAATGACCTAAATAACGAGAATATGCTGGAAAATAAAAGAAACAAAACTTATATTAATTAAAAACCAAGATTCCATATAAAATAAACCAAACACAAAGAGAATAGGGAATAAGATAAAGTAAATGCATAAACAATAGGAAAAACATCAAGAAAAGTAAGTATCTAAGGTCAAGAATAAGAAATAAATGAAATAGAAATAAGAAAATACTTAAACTAAGCTAAAACATGCAAAAAGAAACAAAAAAAAAACCCTAAACAAAAGAAGAGGACGACTGTAAAACGAATGGAGAGCTTAGAAAAATGTAAAGGCCTCCTCTCTCATGCTTTTTATGACCCTTATATATGTCTTGGAGGGCTACTAGGGTTTTGGAGATGATGTGGGAGAAATTTCGTCAACTTTTCCCCCATGAATTGTAAAAACAAAATAATTTTCCAATTTCTGTTTTTTTCGTAGAATTTGACAACTTATGCCCTTTTTGCCTTTTAAACTCTAACTCCTTCTATACAACTTCAATTTCCAGGAAATTTCCTATGTAGGCTACTCACATGATTCTCTTACACTCCAAAAAGGTTCAAAATAATTTGAGCTAAAAAAGTATACCTAATGCATCACTGAAGTCACCTATACCAAAACCGAGACTCAACTGAGCTTATCTTGTTCTCTTCTTTCTCCACTCTTCATGGCTTGTTATAAGGCCTTGAAATTTGGTGTGAAACTTTATAACATGATGCTCTATGTCTCAAAAATGGCTCCACACCTCTTCTAGTTCCAATTGTGCTCCAATATTTTCTCCAAATTTGGCCCTTTCAACTTGTATTTGTACCTTAAGGTCAAATCTACATGTAAATGTAAAAAGGAATATAAATTAAGCTTTTAACCAAAAAAATAGGGATGAAATGACATTGAAACACATATAGAAATACTATAAAATATATCCCTATCACCATGAATAGGGCAGTACACTAACATATCTTTGAACCTCTCCCACGCCTCTTACAAACTATCATTGTCATCCGGGGTGAAAGAAGTTATCTCTTTCTTCATCTTAGCAACCTTGGCAAGTGGGAAAAATTTGGCCAAAAATAATCTCATCAGCTCATCCCAAGTGATAATGTACCCTGACTATAGAGAGGCTAACCAAGCTCTCACCTTATCCCTAACTGAAAATGAGAATAACCATAATCTTACTACAGTATCAAAAACTCGATTCTTTTAAAGCAAATCACAAATATCCTAATAAGTTTCTAAGTAGGTATTCGGATCCTCTAAAGGCAATCCTCTAAACTGAGATGCCCTGACCGTGGAAGTAATGTTGTGAGGAATCTTTAAGTTTTCTACTGTAATCCTTAGCCTTACAATTGGGGGGGGGGGGAGCAGGGATCTATTGTTATGCCCTACAGTCAAATCCATCATCGTCAATTGTCTTCCATCTTCGGGATGCTGCATAAGCTCTTCTTTACATTGTGCCATCTATATAAATTGCTCTTCACTTTTAAGCTGTTCTTCTATGACCTCTTCTTCTGCCTCGCTACTTCAAGTTGATCTTGCTTCTTTTCTCAACCTGTGAAAAATTTTCTCAATTTTAGTATCTAGTGGCAAATCTTAGGCTTTTGACCATGAGTATACATAAACAAAAGAACATAATGAAAACACTAAACCTAGAGATAAAAGAAATTAAAGCAAAACAAGCAAAATAATCATGAAACTAAAAAATCAATTGAAACAACTTAAATAAACAAATAAATAAGAAAATAGGAAATAAACGTGAGACAATCAACACCATCTAACGTAATAACTCATAATTAAGATATCTTTGGCAATAGCACCAAAAACGTGTTGCTGGGCTAACTATGCAATATATATGAGTGAAAAATCTCTCCTAGACCAAACATAGGAGGCAAGTGTACCTCGTTAACAAGTAATATAAAATGGTAAAGACTGATTATTGTTCCCAAAGGAAATCAAATATCTAAGCAAATTAACTCAAATAATGCAAAATTCACTCAGAAACTCAATATTTGATTGATTGGTAATTGAAGTAAGGAAACAAGATAAGTAAATATGTAGGAGGAAAAATGAACTAAATACAAGTAAACTTGACTTAAGAGATTAAAAATGGTTAAAGCTTCGGACTTAATTTTGGATTAGGTTTCCTAAAATTGACAACGGTGGATTGGTTTAGCCCTTACCTCACTTAAATAAGACACACCTAATGGTCATAGGCATCTCTTTCTCTTTTACTCTCAATTAACCTATAAATTACTTCGAATAAAAGGCATTAAGCACACAAGAGGCCTAAAATTAAGGTTATTAATTCTAGGAATCCTCACATAAGATCCTAAGGCTTGGTCCACTACTGTGTTCAAATGTGTTGCTTAATCGATTTTCCAGTAAATAAATTCCAAAGGTCATGAAACTCATTCCCCTAAAGCCAATATCTAGATGATCAAGCTAAATAAGGCTAAACAAGAATTCAAACAAGATAAAATCAATTCCACATAACCTATCCTAATCCATAACAATCCACAGCCTCAACCAAAAACACTTACACACACATGATTACCAATAGAACAAAATATATGGTCAAAACATGCATATCCATTGATTAATCAATAAATCAAAATCTTCATAAGTTATAAACGTAAATACAAAAATCCAAAGGCTTCTTGTTTGATCGTTGTATATGGATATATTTAAGCACCGAATGTCTAAGATCTCTTTATGCTCTAAAACAAGCTCCAATTGAGTCCAAATCTTCACAACTTACTACAACACCAACATACACCTTAAATTAGCAATAATAGTTCTATATTAGTGTAATTCAACCATCAAATGGACAAAAAGCATAATTAAATATGCATTAAAAATCAATGTTAAATGCCCACTAACGTTGATATACACTTAAGATAAAAAAAAACCAAGGCTTTGAAGCAAATTGGCAAAAAAAAACTTTAAAGAGAGAAGCAAAAAATGTTTACAAGTGGAGATGCTTTCAATTAAGGAGCATATAAATATAAATTAGAGGACCTTGCTTTCTTTTAAGTGAGCGGAGATAATTTTAATTAAATAGGTAAGGAAATCTTAAAAAACATGAAAAGCTTTCCAGGAGAACAAAAAAAAAACGTTTTTAAAGACAAAACCTTTCTTTAGATGGACAAGTGTTGTTTTGAATAAAGAAAGCTTGGATAGGAAAGCTTATTCTTGACAAGACAAATGTTCCACTCACCAAGACACAAAAGACAAAACTTTCAAAGCATACCAGAGAGTAAAAACGTTTTTAATATAAAGAAGAAAAAGACAAAAAGCTTTTAAAAAAAGCTTTACAAAAATAGCAGCAGATGGTTTTAAGAGGAGTAGGATATAAAGCTTATAAACAACATCTCATTGCCCTTTATCATACCTCATCATATAAATAGCAATATTGGAGGGAAACTTCATTGTTTTCGCCACTAGCTTAGCCCAACTATCCTCTTCTACCATTTTTGTTATTTTTTATTTTTTCTTAGATTTTAAACTGTTTTGTTCGTTTTCTTGTCATTTACATAGCTACATTCCTTATTTCCAATTTTAAGTCTTCAATACTAGTTGTTTTTAGCGTATTTCTACTATTTCTATATTTGTGTTATTTTATTGTATATTTAGTTATTTTTTTTAAATATATATGTTGAACCCTTATATTTTGGTAATGGAATGCTTAGTTTAATTTTTCATCATTTTATTTTCCAGCCCATATTTGTGTTCTTTTATTATTTTTATTACTTGTTAAATTTCTATTATTTTTGTTTTTAGTATGTTACGTTAGATTTGTCTTGGGTTGGAGGATATTAACGAGATTTTGACTTATTAATTGTGGGAATTGATTAGGAATTAATTGGGTTTTGTTATTTGGGTCATGGTTGAATTGAAATCCTATTTAAATGAGATGAATTATGGATTAATAAATAGGATTGATCACATTAGGTATGGTTTGCAGTTCAACTTCTAGGTATTAGCTTGTGATATATAATAGTCCTAGTGATTTCCATAGGTAGCAATAGGCTAATTAGTTTTGTTAGTGATCATCAACTTAGCCTAGGATTCCAGTTCTTTAAGTAACACAATATGAGCTTATAAGATTATGGCTTAGGTTAGTCATTCCCTAGTGTGTTAATGATGCCACGACGTTTAATCTAGAGAGCTTGTTCTATGTTGTTGCATGGTTAGGGGTAAGTTTTCTATCGTATAGGTTTGATCTAAACTTGGTGAAATATAGGATTTGAGAGCTTGTTCAAAGATGTAGGCTATCATCTTAGACTAATAATAATTTATTCATTTCAAGGATCAGTTATAAATCTAAATCATTGGTATATCCTCTATCTAGCTTTCTTATATTTTCTCTATTTGTTTCTTTTTTACATTCTTTCTTGTTTGTTTTGCTTTCATTATTTTTACATGCTTTTTATTTTAATGTCATTTAATTCTAGGGATTTTTCTTTCCTTTGTTTTTCTTTTAGGAAACTTTAGAAATAGCTGTAACACTACTAGCTCTTTGTGAGATCGACCATGACTTGCCCTTACTACAAAATTAGGTTAGGTTAGGTATTTTATTATTTGGTAAGCTCGTGATAGCTCCTACCAAAATTTTGACATCGTTATCGGAAAGGTAGCGCTTATGTTTCATCTATTTCGAGTGTTTTTTTTGTTTTTGTTTTTGTTATTCTTGGTCATCTTTTCTTTTATTTTTTTTAGATTCACAAGTTTTTCTAATTTTAAGATCTTTTAGCAACGATGGATCATTATCAGTGTGTGATAAGTTTGTTTTCATATTATTATTCTAGGTTGTTTTTAGGTATTTTAAGTATTGTTTGTGTGTTTTAATCTTAGTTAGTATGAACTGTTGCATCCCTTTTCATTATATTTCAAATGTTTGATTGTTTTTAGTATTGTTTAGTGTTTAAGGGCAAAATATGAACTTATTTAAGAATAGATTGATGCACTTTAATGTTCGAAATTGTAGGTAACGAATAAGACCCGAAACCAACATCAGTTTTTGTACAGCAACTTCGGTGATGCCTTAGATGCCCTTGCAAAGCACATATTGCAATGAACTTTTAAAGGGAGCCAGAACATGTGAGGAGCCTACATATCAAATTTCAAGTCAAAAGGAGGTATGTAGACAAAGATATAGGAAAAATACAAAGCAAAGCTCAAAGTTGGAAAAAACTGATTTGGTAAGGTGACAGGGCAAAACAAGTAGGGATGTGTTTAATGAATTTTTTAGATTAAAAGATCATGGTAATTAACTTTAGTAGCCACATTCTAACCCTAGAAGAGATCCAAGACAATAAATAAGGTTTTTGTGTAGAGAAGAAAGGTGAATAACATAATTTTGGAGAGAAGACCAAAGATTCAACAAGTACTATCCCGATTTTCCTAAAAAGTAGTCTTTAACTTACACCATTAGTTTTCTCTTTTCCTTTGTCTTCATTTTGATGTGAAATATGAATATTATTTGTTTGAATATGATTATGGATTGTTAAATATAGTTTTGGGATTGTTCTTGAAATGTTTATCTAACTTTATTCTTATTGATTTAGTACATAGTTATCTGTGTTGATTGTTAAGTTTAAAATCACTTCGAATATAGAGATTGTTTTGATTTATATGAGTCAGGTGGACAATGAGAGTTGGTAACTTAATGGACTTGCAATTAATAGATTAATAAGTGGTTGAAGAGAGGCCTTAACTATTTTGCTAATTACCTATAGGATTGCTTCACATCTAGTTGAGTATTTAGGAAAGGTTTTGTAGATTGAGAGATTGCAAGACCAATTCTATCTTACTTCAATTAGGGGCAATTAGTTACACCTTGAGAAAGGGTAATGAAACTTTAGAAAATCTTGGGTCAAACACAATTAAATCGATAAGATAAATGAGGATAAATAAAGATAGAATAATCTATAAGTCTTCACTATTGAGTATCTTATTTGTTTTTACTTTCTTCTACGGTTAGTCCATTCAAGTTTTGTTAGTTTAAGATTAATTTTCAATTTCTATATTCTTATTTTACTATAAACAAAGTGAAGTTTAGATCGTTAGGTGTCTAGATTCAATCCTCATGGGATCGATATCAAATATCACTTGTAATCCATGCAGTATCTTATTAAGTATATAGGTGTCAGCAAATCACACCTCGTTTAAGCTGCTAGCCTTAGGTGTAACATTCGTCTTAATAAGCACCATAATAATATGATTGTAACACCCTATCTAAGCTATCAAAAAAACTTGTAATTTGCTACTTTTCTGAGCCCTATGATCGCGTGACCTACAATGATAAAAAAATTCTAGATCAATGGCTGCCAAATCACTATGTAGTGTATCTACCCTAGTACTTATATTATAATAGATAGTGAATTATGAGCCATATGAATAGGATTACCTCTCACTATTGATATGATCTTAATGATGTTTGACTCCTCCTTTTTTTATGTTTGTTTAAAACTTGCAAAATAAAATGAAAAATTAAGACCCAAAAAATGGTATGATTGACTCCCATCCCAAAGCTTGAAATGCCCTCAAAATATCAATCTCTATCTCTAAAGGCAGTGTTATAGAGCATTCAATGATAATTTCATTGCCTGAATATGCCTCAAACCATTTTGAATTTTCACATATAGTTAATCCAGATTCATCAAAAGCTAGCCTTTTATATAATGATGGTATTAGGAAACATTAAGGCGAAATTTGATCACAAATTATGAAAAACATTAGGCCAAAATATGTAGTACATTCTTGAGAATTACACTAAAATCTCCATTTAACCTCACCAAGATTTTCCTTCATTAGAAAAAGAGTTAAGTTATAAAACTGTTACCAAATCAAAGATCTCAAAGAGTATAATGCCACGGTATAAGAATAATCACCAAATGATAGGAAAATGCCAAGAAAGAGACATAACAAAGGTATGTATGGTAGTTAAGAGGCTGACCATAGAGTGAAATGGTGGAAATGGGTTTATAAATGAAATTGGAGAAGAAAGGATGGAAAAATATGTAGATTTGGATGAAAAATGAGTGAAAATGGTGATTGATGATGGTGAATAGGCAGATGAGTGGCAGTGGGTGATGGGGGAAAAATATAAGGGATTTAATAGAATGTTTTCTTTCTCTTCTTTTTTGTAAAATGTAAGGATTAATGACAGTTTTATGGGACTACAATAGCATAATTGACACCTCATGTCAATGTCTAAAAGTCAAGTTTCAATATAGGTTTGATTAGACATTAAAAATGTCATCAAAGACCTATGTTGATGTTCTATTCAATAATTTTCAACATGTATTCTCACTCTCAAAATTGTACCAATTTAAGGCTAATTGATCGTACATCAAAATTAAGAGGTTCGTATGTCTAATTTTCTCAAGAATGTTTGAACAAAAGAACGCAAAACTAAATAAATCACACCAAAACTAGAGAAAACACACTAAAAGTACATTAAACATATATAAATGAACAATAAATAAATAGCTAAGTTCCTATCATATAAAACAAACAAACAAACACACATATAGATAGGGAAAATCCTATTTCAATAAAGATAATAAAATGTGAGAGTCTTAGCAAACTCCTTAATAGTACTAGTTATGTAAAGCTTGGCTCGTTACCCATTAACCTTAAAGCTCATATGACCATTAGTGACCTTTATTGTGCTAAATTAATAGACCTCAGTCATCTTGAAAGGATCAGTCCATCTTAGCCTTAGCTTTATATGAAGGAGTTTCAATTTTGAATTGTACATCAAGACCTCACCACTATACTTAATCTCATGATGCAAGATATGCTTCTTATGCTATATTTTGATTCGCTTCTTATATATTTTAAAGTTTTCATAAGCACCAAGTTGAACTCATCTAATTTTTTTAGCTTCTATAATCACTTTTCACCTTCTAAATTCTTTTTAATATCGCAATTGGATATATCAACTTGACTGCTAGTTTAAGGATGATAACTTGTAATAATCTTATGGGTAACACCATATCACATTATTAATTCCAAAAGGGTGATCCCCTACCACTAATGATGGATATGGGAATCCCAAAACTTATAAAGATATTCTTCTTCAAAAATTAAATCATACCCTTTGCATCATTTGTTGATAAAAACGACTACCTCAGCCCAATTACTTATAAAATATATAACCACTAAAATTTATTGGTTTGAGTATGCCTAAAGGAAAGGTCCCATAAAGTTAATGCCTTAAACATAAAAAATTTCACAAACTAAGATTTTACTAAATGGCATCTCTTGTCTTCTCGGTATGTTCTTAACACTTTGATAATTGTGACAAGATTTTACAAAATGAAATGCATCCCTAAATAAGGTGAACTAGTAAAAACCACACTCTAAAATCTTATGTGTTATCGTAGTAGGCCTAAAGGATCCTCTAGCTTCTCTATAATGACAATGGTTAAGTATACAAGGAACTTCCTTTCAAGGTATATATCTCCTAGTAATTCCATCAATACAAATCTTATACAAGCAAGCGTCATACCAAAGGTAACACCATATTTCAGTCAAGAATTTATTTTGTTGGCACAAAACATTAGGGGACCATCAAAGTAATTCACTATGTTAACATACCATGGAAAGAGCTAGTACTATCCTTTAAGAAAGATTTCCCTAATTTCTTAGTCTTATCCTTTTTCCATCACTTTTTCATGTAAATGTGAAAGGTGATCCCCCGCAAAATTTTCAAACTCCTTCTTATCCTTCATTTTGATGTCAAACTCCTATGTAAAGAGAACTCATCGAACTAATCATGACTTAGCATTAGGTTTATTCCTAAGGTACTTAAGAGTATAATGGTCTATGCAAATTATTAATTTAGAAAGCACCAAATATGACCTCAACTTATTAAAGGTTAACAACTAACATCTAATTTTTACTGGTGGCATAATTTCATTGGGCATCATTTAAGGTTGACTTGCATAATAAATAAGATAAATGATATTGTCCCTTCCTTTTCCCAAGCTTTGCACTTATTGTATAATCACTTTCATCATACATAAACTCATATAGAATATACCAGTTAAGAGATACAAGAATAGGTGCATTAATAAGCTTTTCCTTTAACAGCTTAAAAGAACACATACAGTTATCATTAAATTTGAAAATAGTTTCCTTTATTAATAAATTAATTAAGGGCTTAGTGATATAAAAAATCCTATATAAACCTCTAATAGAACAAAATATGAACTCAACAACTCCTAATCGTTCTAGCTTATTTACGTTGAGGAAGTTGAGTGATTATTTCTATCTTAATTAGATCTACTTCAATGCCATTTCTAAAGATATTATAACCTAAAATAATTCACTCTTTCATTATAAAATGACATTTCTTCCAATTCAAAACTAAATTGGTCTTTTCACACCTCTTCTGAAGACAGATAAATCATCCATGAAAACGTCAGTGCAAGTTTCTATTATATTTAGAGAAATTCACTATTATACAATATTAAAATGTGACTAAGTCACTCCACAACCTAAATAGCACGCGCCAATAAACAAGTGTCATAAGTACAAGTAAAGGTAGTGATAGCATCCTAATTACACATCTTTTAGGAATGTTTTCCTCATTATAATTTCATATTTGATAGTCAATTCCACGTGATTTGGGTGCATATTTTGTTAATTATTTAATAAGATGCTACTTATGTTATTTTTTTTACAATTTTTCATGATTTATAGGACGTTAATGAGAATTTTAATTCATATGTGGAGTAAGAAGAGATTTGGAATCAATTTAAGGAATTATAGCATCAAATTATAAAGTTACACATCAATTATCAAGGAAAGAGAACAATCCATAAAGAGTCCATCAAGAAAAGAGTATGAGAAGCTTAAACAAGCAATAAATCAAGGGCAATGGGTTTTAAGGAGAAACTAGATACACTTTTAGAGTTATAATGGTTATGGAATCAATTTTGGGAGCAAGAACATCATGTTATTAAGTTTTATATTGAAATTTAAGGCCAAAAAATGAGTAGTGAGTGCTTAGCAAAAAGATCAAGAAGAGACAAAAGCAAGAAAAGCTAGAAAATTTAGAGACATCACATTATTTGGTTGATGGTTGTGGCCCAAACTACATATTTCATGAGAATGGTACATGAACTAGGCCATGGTTGTGGCCTAGGCTATATATTGGTTAAGCCAGGCTACCTATTTAAGTGTTTTAAAGGCTTTTTCGCATTGTCTTTGGCCCTTTGAATATCTATAACAACCATTAAGACCTTAAAGATGATTCCTAAGTCATATTAACAAGAAGTTGCATAAGATTGAAGGAGGAGGTTGGATTTAAACACCTAAAGTTAAAAATTAGGATTATATTTCAAAACAAGAATCATTAAGGAATCAAGAAATTCAAGAGCTTTGACCATAAGCCTTCCTATTTGTTTTATTCTTATGATCATTATTGTTATTTTAAAGATGTTTTCAAACTAATTTTCTAAAAGGATTTAGATTATTATAAACCATAAGATGTAGTATTACATTACTTCTTTGATTTAATGTTAATTTCAATATTTTCTTTAAATTACTGATGGGATCAATGGCATTGGTTTTTGAATGTTATGTGAGTGAAAATTCAATTGCAATTATACAATATCATATGTTTAGATGGACCAAATCGAATGTATATTTAAGCACTAAAGGCACTCAAGAGGGCGGGTAGATTGAGCGTCTTGAAAACTTTACATAATTTGTAAGATATTTAATACTATATAGGTTTGAAATAATTACTTAATTAATAAAAAATATAGAGATGAATAATAGGTTTAGTTTAGAAAGATATAAAGAATGATTAATTACTTAATTAACTATACAATAAAGATGATCCAATTTAATAATAAAGAAAAAGATAAGATTAAACTAATATTACAATTAACAATGCTATAAAATTGAATTACTCATGGTATCAACAACAATTTAAGGAGATTGCAGAAGAGAAGGGACATCAAAATTTAAAGTCGCTCAGCAACACTTTCATTGCCTAATCTTCTCCTAATAACTTACATGTTGGTATTTGCAATATCACCATTGTACTAATTACAATCTTCTTGAATAAGTGAAGACAAAACCTTACAAATCAAAATAAGTTTTATTGAATTTGAAGATAAATTTTAGAACCATGTTTTTTTTAGGCAAATAGGAGCCTTTGAAAATCATTTTAGAGGTAAAGAGGAGCGTACATAATCTTACTCTTTAATGGGTCAAAAGGAACCTAAGTAAGAACAACAATCATCTTATATGGTGAAGACGAACCCTTCACAACCAAAATATTGTTTGTTAAACATAAAAGGAAACCATTTAAAATCTTTTTAATAAACAAAGACGAACCTTTAACAAAATTTTCTTCTATGGGCAAAAAGAAACCCATGATAACCCTTTAAATAGCCAAAAATGCACCAAGGAAACTATTTCACTTGAAGCATAAAAAAATAAGGGATTTTATGGGCCTAAAGATGAAATATATGATTAATGAATTTGTAAACTTTAAGTTATTAAAATATGTTGAGATTCAAGCTAAAAAAATCTTATTTAAAACACCAATAAAAAAGATTAAAGGGAAATAGAAAATCTAGAAATTTGGACAGCTTGGAGTTTTATAAGGATGAATTTTATAGTATTTCTATATGTGTTTCTACGTTATTTGATCCTTACTTTGATGTTTAAATGCTTTTAGAACATAAATACAAGTTGAACTTGTAAAATTTGAACAATAAGAGGTGTGGAAACAGTTTAAGGGCTTAGAGGATCATGCTATAAAGTTTCACATCAAATTTCAAGGTCATATGATGAGCCATAAAGTATGTATTAAGAGAAGAGCAAGAGAAGCTCAAAAAATAACCAATTTTGTTGCAGGTGAATTTGTTTAAGAATTAGGTGCACTTTTAGAGCTTAAATTATTATGACTCTTTATGAAGTGCAAGAGAATAATGTATGGAAGCAACATAAAAAATTTCATGGTTGTTAAAAGTACGAAGGTTGAGTCATAGAAGAAAAATCAAAGAAGGGCTGGAGTTGTCAACTAACCAGCATTTAGAGTATTTTATACGCTTAAGGTTTATTTAAGAGCTGTAGAAGTACAAAACAAATGTTGACTTAAGCCAAAATTAATGAAGAAGTCAACTTTTCACTATCAAAACCTCCTAATCCTAAGACGAAGCATATTTAAGCAAGAATGAAGTAGATTTTAGTCATCTTTTAGGCTCCCATTTGGGTAACCCTTCCTTGTTTGCGTTTTAGGTTTTTAGGTTTTTCTTCATGTCTCTTTATATTGTTTCATATTGTATTGTAATTTTTAGTTGATTAGGTGTAGAACTATGGTTTAGATATTGTTTATGCTATTATTTTCCAATTTTCATTTTTATTCCTTTTATTTTCTTCAGGTTCTTGTTGAATCTTGAGTGTTTTTTAATATAGTTGTTGTTCCTTTAATTTTAGCATTGTTTCCATTTAATTCCTTTATGATTTGTGTGTTTATGCTTATGTTTTTGATAACTTCATATTTTGTTATGATTATTTTCATTATGATAACTTAGGTTTCTTATGGGTAATTGAGTTATAATTGTGAGATTATAGTTGGGATTTGAATGGGAATTGTGATTAATGTTATGATTGAATTAGAATTCAAATTTAATGTCATGAATTAGGGATTAATTCATAGGATCGACCATCTTAGGTATAATTTTTAGTTCAGTTGCTAGGTGTTAGCTTTTGATCCATAATGTTCATTAGAAAAATCCGTAAATGGTAATAGGTTAATTGATTTTATAGGTAAAATTAGTCAATTAGCCTAAGATTCCAATTCTTTAAGTTATATAGTTATAGCTTATGTAATTATGGCTTAGATTAGTTGTTCTTTAATGTTTTATTGTTCTCATGTCACTAAATCTTGAGAGATTGTTCTAGGATGCCACTTGGTTAGGGGTAAGTTTTCTGTCGTATAAGACGTATCTAAAATTGGAGGAATTAAGGACGCAAGAGCTTGTTTGTGTTTATAAACTAGCATCTTAGGCATAACACAATTTATATTTTCTATGATCGATTATAATTCATGAATTTGGATAATATATTCTTCCTGACTTTCCAACCTTATTATTTTATTTCTTGTTTTGTTCGCTTTAGTTTTGTTAATTGTCTTTCAGTTGATTTAATTTCTATCACATCTATGGGTTTGTTTTATTTTCTTTTCCTTTTATGTAATAATATGAATAGCTTGAAAACACAACCATTTCTCGATTAGATTGAACCTAACTTACCCTACTACAGAGTAGGTTTGCTAGGTATTTTATTATTTAATGATAGCTTGCGACAAGTTCTAACCAAATTTTTTTATGTCGTTGCTAGGGAATTAGCGCTTGTGTTTTAGCTATTTATTGCGTTGTTTTTCTTTATGATTTTGTTTATGTTTTCACCTTATCATCTGTTTGTTTTAGTTTTACAGCTTTTTCAGATTTTAAGAACCTTTTGCAGTGATAGTTCATTATTGATATTCTTTTAACTCTAATCTTTCATACTTTCATTTTTCTGATGATGAGTTTAATTTCCTTGCTACTTCCAGGTTGGAGTAACAAATGGCTAATCTTACATCCTTAGTTTTTGGAGTAATAAGAGATGAAGAATAAACTAAGGTATGTGATGTTGGCTACTTTTTTTGTTATTATACTTATATGTGTCTGTTAGGGGTTAAATTTATAGTATTTATTTGATTTTATTTGATGTTAATTTAACCATACTTTAGTCCTTAAATGTTTCATTTATGTGTTTTCATGTTTACTTTGTAGGATGAAGCTTAAAGATGGAGATTGAAGTAAAAATATGGAAGTTTTTTCAAAAGTAAAATTGAAAGTCAACTTACAACAGCACCTTATTCATCCTCCCTGGGTGTTGTGATGAACAGTACATAGAATGTGACTAGTTAAATATATCAGCCTCAAATCTCCAAAATTGCAGCTTGGGTGTGATCTTTTTATCTACAAATGCAAGTGGAAGGCTGGAGGAGCTGTAAAAATAGAAAAACAACAACAAAAACATGACTTAATAATATGAATTCATATCATAAAATTAAAGAGAGAATTATTATTCCTTCTCTTTTAGTTTTTCTTAGAGTTTCTTAGCTTCAAATACTTGTAATTCGAGTTATATTGTGTTTTTTTAGTTGTTGTTTATTGGATAATCATTGATAAGACATATTTCTTGTTTCATAGTGGGTTCTAAACCCAGATTATTACTGTATTTTCTCTTTTTTTTATTAATCAAAATTCTTATGCTTATGCTTATATTTATGAATGTCCTTTGATTATTTTGAAAGATCATGATGAAAAAGAGTTTTGATGGAGTCCAATGAATGCAATTCTTTCACCACTTTGTCCCTAAGACAGTACTCTACAATTCTCATATTTTAACCTACTCTAAATTCGGGCTCTAAGTACCTCAAAAACCAAGACACAATTTGGG
This sequence comes from Pinacopodium congolense, assembly GCA_028565735.1. Classification (NCBI taxonomy): domain Eukaryota; kingdom Viridiplantae; phylum Streptophyta; class Magnoliopsida; order Malpighiales; family Erythroxylaceae; genus Pinacopodium; species Pinacopodium congolense. The sequence continues at coordinate 16,243 of JAOXYD010251426.1, forward strand.
TTTTCCAAATCACGACATGTCACAAGCAGTTTCGGGAGAATGATCATAACTTTAGTTATATGCATCCTTTTTACATGATTATTTCACCAATATCTCACTAACATCTAGTATATAACTTTCATTCTTAAGGCTCTTTTAGACT